>CAUYON010032323.1:0-10877 GCA_963573935.1 Arctocebus calabarensis
TTATTTCTTCAAGGTAATAATGAAGAAATAGTTGTTTCTTTTTTAAATTAAATCATAACTATACATTAATGCATTTATTGGGTACAATGTGCTGATTTTATAAACAATTTGGAATGCTTACATCAAACTGGTTAACATAGCTTTCACCTCACAGTTGTTTCTTTCTGATTCTGCTTTCCCAAGATTTACTGGAATCAAGCAGGATTATTTGTTAAGAAGAATGGTTATGGATTATTGAGCTTGGAAGAGAGGAATATCACAACATTTAAACTGAAAAGGATCTTGGAAAGTATAAGTATCAGACCGATGTAGAAAAAGATCTAGGTTATGATTCATGCTCTATCTCCTGATCCTGTGACCTTCAACAGGTTACTTCCTGAATCCGTCTATCAATTGGGGATAATCTTTATTAAATAAGTGTTTATTGAGTGCTTGGATTATTGTAAAGTGATGAACAAATAGAGTGTATTTTCAACCATCATGTACCCCAGTCTCGTCTTACAAATGGAGAATCCAAGATCTTGAGAGCCTGTGTAACTTCCAGAAGCAGGGTCAGGATTAAAACCTAGGTCTTGGCTCGGTACCTGTGGCTCAACGGGCTAAAGCACCAGCCACATACACCTGAGCTGGTGGGTTCGAATCCAGCCTGGGCCCGCCAAACAACAATTTCGGCTGCAACCAAAAAATGGCCAGGCGTTGTGGCGGGCACCTGTAGTCCCAGCTACTTGGGAGGCGGAGGCAGGACACTCGCATGAGCCCAGGAATTGGAGGTTGCTGTGAGCTGTGATGCCACAGCACTCTATCCAGGGTGACAGCTTGAGGCTCTGTCTCCAAAAAAAAAAAAAAAAAAACCTAGGTCTCCCTGTTTGTTCAGTTAAGACTTTTTTTTTTTTTTTGAGATAGAGCCTCAAGCACAGTCACCCGCGGTAGAATACTATGGCATCACAGCTCAGAGCAACCTCCAAATCCTAGACTCAAGCAATTCTCCTGCCTCTGCCTCCCAAGTAGCTGGGAATACAGGGGCCTGCCACAATGCCTGGCTATTTTTTGTTTGCAGCTATCATTGTTGTTTGGTGGGCCAGGCTAGATTTGAACCTGCGAGCTCAGGCATATGTGGCTGGCGCCTTAACCACTTGAGCCATAGGTGCCAAGCCTGTTCAGTTAAGATTTATGAGGGCAAAGTGGCACACTATCACACTGCTTACTAATAGCCATTCAAGTAATGTGCCAAGTAATGATCAGCAAACACTGTTGTCTGAGGACCTTGTAAATTTACCTCTTTTGTGATAAATTTTGAGAAGTGCTGGTTACTGCCTTAGTAGTCATGTTTGCCAAACCCTATCCATGTGGTCAATTCATTCCTACTTCATGTACCACATATTTACTGAGCAGCTACTCCTTGCTCGAGATACATTGATAAGCAAATAAGACAATCCTTGTTCTCATGGAGCTTCCACTGTATTCTAATGTACCCTACTCAAAAGGCTTTGGAAATCTTTATCAGTCAAAATATAATGTTTTTCTTCTGCCCTTGGCTAGACCAAAGGTGATGGTAGATAATGGAATGATGACTATTATTACTATTGCTAATATTTACCTTACAGTGTGTTAGTATCTTTGCATGATTTTGAGAGATAAGGCAGATCTGTTAGCATTGTCTGTTTTTTTTTATTTTTCTTGAGACAGAGTCTCATTATGTCACCCTTGGTACAGTGCCGTGGCGTCATAGCTCATAGCAGCCTCAAACTCTTGGACTTAAGCGATTTTCTTGCCTCAGCCTCCCAAGTAACTGGGACTATGGGCGCTCGCCACAACACCAGGCTCTTTTTTTTTTTTTTTTTTGGTGGAGACAGAGTCTCACTCTATCACCCTCGGTAGAGTGCTGTGGAGTCACAGCTCACAGCAACCTCCAGCTCTTGGGCTCAAGCGATTCTCTTGCCTCAGCCTCCCAAGTAGCCGGGACTACAGGCGCCCGCCACGGCACCCGGCTAATTTTTGATGCAGTTCAGCCGGGGCCAGGCTTGAACCCGCAGCCCTCGGTATATGGGGTCAGCGCCCTACTCGCTGAGCCACAGGCGCCGCCCAACACCAGGCTATTTTTTTGTTGCAGTTGTCTTTGTTGTTTAGCTGGCCCAGGCCAGGTTTGAACCCGCCAGTCTTGGTGTATGTAGTTGGAATCATAACCACTGTGCTACGGGTGCTGAGCCATAGTTGTTGGCCCAGGCTGGGTTTGAACTTACTGCTCTAGCTGCTGAGCTATAGTCGCCGAACCTAGGCCTGTTTTTTAGATGAAAAAACAGGATTAGAGGGGGAACATAGAGTAATGGTAATGATCATGGACTCTGGCATCAAACTGCCTAGATTTGAATCCTGACTCTGATACTCATTAGCTATGACTTTGGGCAAGGTACTCAACCTCTCTTGGCCTGTTTCCTCACCTTAGGATTTGTTGGTAATAGTACATCTATTTTAATCCTAAAATAGTTGCAAAGTGTTTAGAACCCTGCTCAATACCTAGTAAGTGCTAAATAATTGTTTAAGATAAATTTGCCTTGGGCCTTATCACTAGCTGTTAGCAGATGTGACTTGAATCTGTACACTTCTGAGTCCAAAGCCTGATGACCTAGCAACTGGCCCTGTACTGCTTCCCTTAGGCATCAACACTCAGCCTGTGGACCATAGACCACTGATGCCCCATAACCTGAGAGCATTGGTGATTTGAAAGTGCATTATTGTTTGACAGTTCTTACAGGTAGTAAGATAAGAAACAGAGAAGAAAATAGGAGGTAAGGGTTTTCAAAAGCTACATTTAACCTCTGGCTTTTAGTATTTATTTTCATGGACTGGGCGCTGTGGCTCATGCCTATAATCCTAGCACTCTGGGAGGCCAAGGCAGGTGGATTGCTTGAGATCAGGAGTTTCCAGACAGCCTGAGCAAGAGTGAGACCCTATCTCTACTAAAGATAGAAAAACTAGCTGGACGTTGTGGTGGCAAGAGCCACCAGGTACTTGTGAGGCTGAGGCAAGAGGATCACTTGAGCCCAAGAGTCTGAGATTGCTGTGAGCTACAATGATGCCATGGCTCTCTATGTAGGGTAACAGAGTAAGAGTCTGTCTCAAAAAAAAAAAAAAACAATTGGCTTGGCGCCTGTGGCTCAACGGGCTAAGGCGCCAGCCACGTACACCTGAGCTGGCAGGTTCGAATCCAGCTCCAGGACCCGCCAAACAACAATGACGGCTGCAACCAAAAAATGGCCAGGTGTTGTGGCGGGTGCCTGTAGTCCCAGCTACTTGGGAGGCAGAGGCAAGAGACTCGCTTGAGCCTAGGAATTGGAGGTTGCTATGAGCTGTGATGCCATGGCACTCTATCCAGGGTGACAGCTTGAGGCTCTGTCTCAAAAAAAATAAATAAAATAAAATAAAGTTTGGACTTAACTTTTATTTTCTTAAGATAATAGCAAAATTGAACCTCTTAAAAGATAAATGCAATATATACAAGATACAGATGTATTTATAAATGCTTATCAGGCATATGACTCCAACTTTTTTCTGTTTTTCCAAGATGAAGCATTTTAATAAAATAAGGTCCTTTTTTTGTGACTTCTGTAGAAGGAGAAATTAGTAAACCTCATTGTACATTTTGTGTTAAATATAAATAGTAACTTGGTAAGACTACAGAAATACTCCTAGAAAACTCAGATCATTAAGATTATTACCCTTAAATTATTTTGGTAATAAGTCTAAATGAAAAACGATATAGAGAAATTTATTAATTTGTGAGTAGTGTTAAGAATAAGACAATGTACAGAATAATAACTTAGTTCTTTCCAAAAATCTGTTTATTTTTAATATCGTGCCATAGTTTGTTTTTATAGCTTAGATACTAGGAAAAAATTAAAATAAATTGTTGTTTAAATAAGAAAAAGGGACTATACTTGTGGCTCAGTGGGTAGGGCGCTGGTCCCATATACTGAGGGTGGCAGGTTCAAACCCTGCCTTGGCCAAACTGCAACAAAAAAATAGCCAGGCGTTGTGGCGAGCATTTGTAGTCTCAGCTACTTGGGAGGCTGAGGCAAGAGAATCGCCTAAACCCAGGAGTTGGAGGTTGCTGTGAGCTGTGTGATGCCATGGCAGTCTACCACTCTACCGAGGGCGATAAAATGAGACTCTGTCTCTAAGATAATTCTAATAATAAAGTAATAAATAAGACAAAAGTAGTATTTTTTTGTAAATTCTACTTATCTAAACTATCTTAGATTGGTCTGGAAAGATATTTAATTTGAAAATTTTTCAAATATTGAGCTGGTTTATATGGTCCTGAATGAACAATTTTAACTTATACACATAGAATACTGGCAAGAAATTGAAAACTGCATTCACTTGTAGTCTGTTTAATTTTGATATGTCTACAGTGCAAAGGAAAATGGCTTTTATTATTATATATTATTGTATTATAGATAAATACTATCTTGTTCCTAAAGAACCAAACAAAAAGGTATGAATGGTGGTACTTTAATGATAATAATGTTACTATTACCCTTATTAAAAACATGTGTTCATACCATAGCAAATAATTTGCTTTTTTCTAGAAAAAAAAGGAAGTAATAGAGAAAGGTCATTAAAAAAAAAAAAGAGCAGTCTCAAAGATAAGGAACGATAGAATAGGTCTTTTGTGAAAACCAGGGAAAATGAGAATGTTGGAAGGGCGTTAAATAAAAGGAGAAGTGAAGCTGATCAGTGATAAGCTCTGAGACACAGGAGGAGAGTTGTATATGCTTACCCTGTCTGCATTGGTAAGGTTTTCTCAAGTCATTTTTGTTTTGTTTTGTTTTGTTTTTGGAGACAGAGTCTCATTCTTTCACTCTGGCTAGAGTGCTGTAGTGTCTTAGCTCACAGCAACCTCAAACTTTGGACTCCAGTGATCCTCTTGTCTCAGCCTCCTGAGTACCTGGGACTATAGGCCAGTGCCTCCATGCCCAGCTAATTTTTCTATTTTTAGTAGAGATAGAGTCTTGCTTTTGCAAAGGTTGGTCTGGAACTCCTGAGCTCAAGCAATCCACCCACCTCTGCCTCACAGAGTGCTAGGATTACAAGAGTGAGCTACTGCACCCGGCCTCTCTAGTAGTTTCATATTTAATTTGACATTTAAAAAAATAGAGATGGTGTATTTCAAATAGAATGATCTCAAGATTTTTTCACTTTAAAGTCATTATCAAAACTATGAACAAACTTTTAAAGTATAATTAGACCTTGTTCTGTATTTATTGTCTTGGGAATTGTATATAATGTTAGACTCTTGTGATTTCAGATAAGTGGTGTGGGCAGAGCAACATAACTTTATCTTTCATATTTTTTATGTGAGTATGTAGAAAGACAATAAAGAAAGGACAGATGGGATGGGAAATTGAGTCAAAATAATAAGTATAACCTTCTGTTTTTGTTACTAGCCATATCCATAGGTTGAAATGAAGAGTCTTGATTGATTAACCAGCTTTAACCTGAAACTTTTCCATTTTGTACCTTGTTTGTATTTGGCATTTAATTCAAGTACATGGTAGATGGAAAGGCTTCTGATACACAAATCTGTCTGTGGAATATTATCCTAAACATTCCTTATATAGATGTGACTTTATTAAATGTTTTTACGACTGAAATTATTAGTGTATACAAATGTGAATTATTGATAAAGGCCTACTTCCAGATTTCTTTTAAAGGCAAGTTAATAAGTTTCCTATTGAATAAAGTTTTGGGATTGTAAGACTGATGGAAATTAAAGGCACATTATAGATATACAAAAGTTTTATTATGTTAGTAGAGGTAATTCATAGCTTTGGTCATTTCAAAGCATTAACATGGGTTTCCAGTTTTATCTCATATATCACTTGACTCTTTTTGCCTTTTCAAAATATTCAGACTTGTGAATGGAATGACTCAAATAGGCATGGAAAGTATGTAAACCATTAGAACACAAACAGCTATAGTCCAAGTGCCATTGCTTCGGATAGTGATGGGCCCCATATGGGATGGTGGTCCTATGAATTTTGTTGTTGTTTTGGTAAAGAGACAAGGCCTTGCTGTGTTGCCCAGGCAGGCCTTGACCTCCTGGGCTCAAGCCATCCTCCCACCTCAGCCTCCCAAATAGCTGGAACTACAGATGTGCACCTGTGGCTGCTCCCATAAGATCATAATAGAGATCTGCTATACAGGTGTTATCATTTTTTATTTTTTATACCTGTCCTTTCTATGTTTATTTTATTTTATTTTATCTTTTTTTTTTGAGACAGAGTCTCACTGTGTCACCCTTAGTAGAGTGCTGTGGCGTCACAGCTCACATTCGAACTCATGAGCTCAAATGATTCTCTTGCCTCAGCCTCCCAGTAGCTGGGACTACAGGCGCCCGCCACAACGCCCGGCCGTTTTTTGGTTGCAGCCGTCATTGTTGTTTGGCGGGCCTGGGCTGGATTCGAACCTGCCAGCTCAGGTGTAAGTGGCTGGTGCCTTAGCCCGTTGAGCCACAGGCACTGAGTCTGATATTAACATTTAATGGTTACTTACATGGAGTAGAATTGTCCCATTTCATCTTAGCATCTTCCCCATGTCAACTACCCACAGTGCTTTTCAAAATATTTAGACATGAAAGTAGTAATGCATTTCAGGCCACTGAAGAACTTAGCCATATACCTCGGAACTGATCTCTCAGTTTTCTGTCTTCGTATTTACAGTTATAAAAGATGGAATTTCGTGAAAGTTATGTTAATAGGCCTTCCTGACTTAGAGCAGTGGCTTGTGCTTGCACTTTGGGAGCCCAAGGCAGGAGGATCACTTGAGGCCAAGATCAGCCTAGACAACATAGCTAGACCATGTCACTACAAAATATTTTTTTAAAACTTACCTGCGTGTAGTAGTAAACCCCCCGTAGTCCTAGCTGCTTCGGAGACTGGGGCAGAAGGATTGCTTAAGCCCAAGAGGTCAAAATTATATTGAGCTGTGATTGAGCTACTACATTCCAGCCTGGGTGACATTTTTGACATTTGTAGAAATAATAAGATGGGGGAAAGGATGTCGTAAAGGGGAAGTTTAAAGAACAAAAATTTGACAAATGTTGATGTAGCTGTTGGTTCTGGGGTACAGAAGTGTAGCAGAGGGACCTGGAGTCTAGATTTTACATATTGACTACATGTAAAAATATAGAAGTGCTGTGAGAGCATAAACCAGGAGTGTAAAATGTGGTGAAGAATATGAGTACCGGGGTTGGGAAGTGGCAGTGGAGATAGGGGAAGTCATGGTATACTCAAGGAGAAACTAGGGATCAAGTACCTTAAATTCCTGGTTGGAGAGAGGTGTGAAGAGTAGTAGTATTAGGCAGAGGTGGTAGGAATGTGTGCAGAATTTTCAGGAAGACTGAGAAATGAGTTTGTGGAAGGTAATGTTGGTGATAATCAGTTTGCTTTCTTCCTAAGGAGAGTAAAATTGTTGGTGATGAGCTGGGACTAACTAAAGAATTTGAATACGAAATGCTAACTATATTATAGCTAATTTAGCATTTATCGTTGAAACTGTCATCTTTCCTCCATTTTAAGTAGTTCTTTTTAAATACTTTGTGACTAAGCAGCACCACTGACTTGTAGCCTTGATCCTTCAATTTTCACCAAGTCTCCCTCAACATCCTTCACATTTTTTGGTCAGAAACTGAACAGTATTGTATCACCAATTCTGCATCCTTTTTAAAAAACAAAGTCTGTATTATTTCTTTTTAAGGACACTATCACTGAGTAGAGGAGACTGGATTCTAAAGCCTGCCTATAGAGACTTTAGCTCTCTGCAAAATGTGTGTGTACATAGAGGAGATGAGGGGTGCAGATTGGAAGACTAAAGAGCAGGAGCAAAGAGGGAAGGCAGGAATTAGAGATGGCTTAGTCCTCAGTTCTTGACTTTCATCTTTGGTGACCTGAAACTTGTGTAAGGTTGTACAACTACCTCATCCTAGCGTTGTGGCCAGAACAAGTGATCTAGGTAGTACCTGACTGTTATATAAAATAGTGTTCTCTATAGGCTCAGGTATTTAATGAAATGTCTTAAGTACCAGTGATCTCATTACTTCAGGAGGCAGCCACTACTCCAGTTTAAGAAACTTTTAATTTCAGTGATTCTTATGAGTAGATGATGGGCAATGTTAAGAAGCAACTTGTGTTTTCCAAACTAATCAGATTTTGAGTGTTTTGTTTTTAAAAAACCTCCTCCATCAGCTGTAGAAAGGACTTCTGTTATAAAGGAGAAATTAAATGTCATGATATCCCTAGTTCGGAAAAAACCCCAATACGGTGACATTCATTTTTTCAGGCATTAAACACTTACTGTGTGTTTACAAATGGTAGGAGGGATACAGCTACAAGACCTCTGTCCCCAGGAACAATGCACTGTAGAAAGGGAAATTAAAAACAGGTACACAGGTGATTGCATGTAAGAAAATAACTCTTGCCATAAGAGAAGCGCTAATGAAAATGCTATTGAAATCTAAGCTAAAGACTGTCTTTGGTTTTTAAAAGACCAAAGTAGAAATTTAGCTTTACTAAATAGATAGATCTGGATGATTTGAGAAAGACACATGTACTTTGATTTTCTGAGTAAAAAATTGTGTGCGCGCACGCATGTGTGTGTGTGTGTGTATCTTTACAACTACTATTAAATTCTGATGAGTTGTCTTATAAGCTCATTTTCTTTGCATTATTATCAAAAGGGGGGAGGGGCATTGTAGTAAAACTTGAATGATTTTCTTTTTATTTTATTTCTTTTTTGCAGTTTTGGCCAGGGCCAGGCTTAAACCTACCACTCCCAGTTTATGGGGCCAGCGCCCTACTCCTTGAGCTACGGGCGCCATCCAGCTTGAATGATCTTAAAGTCTTAATAAATCTAAGCTTCATATTTTTGGTGAAATTGTAATTCTTTAGTGTGAAAGTCATCTGGCAAAAAGTTATTTCCTTAATTATACTTTATTTATGGAAATGACTTTATTGTACATACTGTATAGACTTGGTTTATGGTTTGTGCTAATGAGTACTATGCTTTTTTTTATTAACAGAAAGCCTCACATCCAAGCTGTAGATTATTTTCTAATCATGGCTTCCTAAAACTAATACTGTGTATAGATCATTATTCCCTTGAGGGAGGTGTCAAGGAATACAGTGATCCAGTGTATCTGGTAATTATGTTTGTTATTGTGATCCTGACCTGGATTCAAAGATACTATGTTATCTTGATTTGAAGAGGTTAAGGTTTGTTTAAGGGTTGGTTGTTATTTGGAGGTTTTAGTAGGCTTTTTAAATTTTCTTTCTGCATGGGGAGTTAGTGATTTAGCTTTATTTGAGAAGTATAGAATATGTATAAAGCATGCTGTGTTTTTAGAGTTTTAGTAATGATTAACAACTCAAATGTATATAAAGTCACAATTACGTTTGGCACATTAGGCCTCTCATTTTAACTTGGAAAAATTAAAATCTGATGCATTACTTATAATTTGTATTTATTATACTTTATTTATTGTTTTTACCCCATAGTGCAATTTTTACCTGTTCACACATAGGAAGATGGAGAGCTTTTCTTATTAAACATTGTGGGTTGTTTATTTACCCGTCATGCACAGTTTAGGTGCCTATCATAGAAGCAAATTAATTTTATAAGTTTAATTAAGGTTTTAAGCTCCTTAGTGTTCTATTGCTAAAATATGGCTAGCAGTTCTAATAACTTTTCTCATTTTTGTGCTTTTTAGCAGCTTAACGGTAATGTTAACAGTAAATCTAGAGTACTAAGTTCATTAATTTTTAAGCACAAAATCTCAGTTAGCTCGAAGGCTATGGCGTGTAGTAGAACATTTGAAAATAGGCATTAAGGGTCTGGGGAGATAGACAGCTGGAACTGTAGTAGAGTGGGAGATAAGGTTCATCTGAATTGTCAAATCAGTTTTAAAAAGGGAAAGCTAGTGTAGGCTTAATTTTACTGTTTATTCACATTTTAGAGGCCCTAAACAAAGGCCTGATGTTTTTCTCTTAAGACTTAGTTGAATTACGAAAAATGTCAGTGTTGCTTGAAACCTACTTTTGCAATAAGATAAAACTAAATTAACTTTCTAATTCAGATTCTTGATATCTTGGCAGTTTTGTAAAACTAAAAAAACTGATTTGATGTAATTTGTTCTAAAAGTTGAAATTAATATGAAATCTAGTTTTGAGTAAAATGTCTATCTCGATTTGGAGTGATGTTAGGGATGGCTGCATCAGACTCACTCTTCTTGAGAATTGCTAAGGTATTGATTTGGTAGGCTTGTGGGAGACCTGGGAATTTATATTTTTAGTAAGTATATTAGGTAATTCTGACACTTGACCAGGGTTAAGAATCTAAAGTATCAGTCAGAAAACTGTTTTCGTAAAGGCTGTGATAGTAATTCACTACCATTGTTGTAGTTTCATATACTTTTTTAGTAGTACTCTGATGAGGATCTTTTTTTCCTTTTTTGAGACAGAGTCTCCTGGTGTTCTTGTTTCTAACACTGTCATAGTCTTTAGTGCGTTAACGTCACCTACATTCATGCTTTTTCTCTCACTAATGTGGAAAAATCCTTGGGTATGTCGTACTTGTCCTTTTCTCTTCCACCAGCCTAGCCCCTGACATTGACTTCCTCATTTTTTAGACATTCTGAATTACAAAGGTCTTGACCAAAAAAAAAAAAAGAAGAAGAAGAGGAAGAAAGAAACATTCTATGTTAAGTTCCTTCTGGGAAATACAGATTTTTTTTTTTTTTTTTTTTTTGAGACAGAGCCTCAAGCTGTCACCCTGGATAGAGTGCTGTGGCATCACAGCTCACAGCAACCTCCAATTCCTGG
>CAUYON010032325.1:0-22564 GCA_963573935.1 Arctocebus calabarensis
GTGTCAATAGACAAGTAGTGTGAGAAAGATTTGTGTGAGCTAAGCCTTTGATACTTGGGGTCTTTTGTCACCACAGCATAACCTAGCTTATCCTGACAGATATGCCTCCCAATCTGTGTCTCTTCCCAGCTTTCCATCTCCTGGGTTGCTCAGGCCAATCACACGGTCTCATCCTTGAATCCTCTTTCTGCCATTGCACCTCAGTCGTTCTGAGGCCTGCACCTTCAAATACACCTAGAAACCAACGGCTTCTCACCACCTCCCCACTTCCACCATGTCAAGGCACCACCATCCTCTCTGGATTGTTGCACTCAGCTCCCGCACCCTGGCCTCCCTGTGGTCCATTGCCAGATATCAGCTGGGATAGTTGTTTAGAACAGAAGCCGACTTGCATTGCTCGTCCCATGGCTCATATTTCTACCATGGTCTCTCATCTCACTGCAGGTGAAGTCCAAGGCCAGTGAGATCTAAGCCTGTTGTCTCCCCAGTCTTGTCGCCTACAATCCTCCTTGTGCCCATTCAGGTCCAGCCTCACGTCCCTGCTAGTCTGTGCACACGCTCAGAGTTACGTTGGCCTGGACCATTCTGTCGGGACAGTCTCATTGCTCATTTTCTCTTCATCAGCTGTCTGCTCAAATGTCTTACCCCATGATGTCTCTGATCCCTTTTAAGTCAGACTCTCTCCCCCCAGAATATCCGCATTAGTTTGGAAGGAGAAACTACTACTGTGTGCTAGGTTTCCTTTTAACTTCTTAATATAGATAACTTATTTACTAGCAACTGTCTTATGAAGTGGAAACTGTTATTCTTATTTAAAGGTGTGCAGAAACTGTGTCTTAGGGTTATTCAAATCTGCTTAGAGTCACAGACTGATAAGTGGCAGAACTCAGATTTATCTTTATCTGTCAGACTCTTAAAGTCACACTGCTCTTTACTGCTAGGTCCTTCTACTCCATAGATTAGGAAGACAGGACAGACATATTAAAACCTTATTTCGGGGCGGGTGCGGTGGCTCATGTCTGTAACCCTGACACTCTGGGAAGCTGAAATAGGAGGGTCACTTGAGCTCAGGAGGTTAATACCACCCTGAGAAGAGTGAGACCCCTCCTGTCTACTAAAATAGAAAAATTAGCCAGGCATGTTGAGATGCACCTAGAGTCCCAGCTACCCAGGAGGCTGGGGAAGGAGGATCGCTTTAGCCCAGGAGGTAGAGGTTGCAGTGAGTTATGATGATGCCACTGCACTCTAGCCAAGGTGACAGAGTAAGACCATCTCAAAAACAAATGAAAAAAAAACTTCATTTTGGCAAATTTTAAAGTAATGATTTATGTCCTCCTGTTGGTAAACAAATTTACAGAGTAACAGCACAAAGCTTGCTGAGTGATGGTTCCCACAGAGTGTGTGTTAAGGAGTCAGTGTCCACCTGGACACCGGTGTCTAAGGGCGTGACAGCATTCTGCCTCTGCCTTGGTCTCTCATTCTTGTTGAGTAAGATGAAGATTGAACAGGTCAGAACAACTCAGGTGGCATTAATATTCAGTTGTGTTTCACTGCAATAATTAATTAAATCAAGACTTACATTTAGATTCAAAACCCAGTCTTATACATTCCGTTAGAGGAGTTCATGGACAGGACCCTGGTGATTTTAACAGCCCCTATCTTCACATGCACAGGTGTCTGAGCAGACCTCTTAGTCTCACTGAGAAGCATCTTTCATTCAGAAGGAGGAGGAATAAAGGCCAGTTGGGCTGCTAAGGCACATCTGTTTCATTTCTTCCTGTTGTTTTGTCATCTTATTGTTTTCAAGCTTTCAGAGGAACATTAATAAACTCAAGGGCTCCAAGAAGACCATATAAGGATAGTGAGTCTTAGGAATCAAAGCCATATGACAGATTTTTCTGGATTCAGAGTTGTTAAGCCTGAAAGAAAGACTTGGAGAATTAACCATTATCAGAACCTTTACTATATTGTTTGAAAGGAAAGAATTAAAGCCAATCCATTAGTGAAAATTGCAAAGAGGCAGATTTCAAGTGGATGTAACTATTTTCTAATCAATAACTTTTCCAGTGGAGGGTAACATAACTGTGTCCCTCCCTACTTTCAAAGAGTCTGCTTATGAGTGAGACAGCCAGTTTGCTCAATTATAAAGGTCGACCTGCTTGAATGTGATCAGTGCAGCCACCATAAAAGTGAGTAGTGGCACAGAGGTAGAGGTGATTAATTCTCTCTTCCTAAGTGGTCAGGGATATTTCATGGACGTGATAATTCAGCATAACTTAGAATCACAGGTAAGAATGTTTTTTGAGAGATAAGTGGTAGGAAATTCTCCTAGGAGAAACCAGTAAAGGAGTGAGGGGTGTCATCTGAGGACAGCAAGAAGGCAAGCGAGGGTGCAATTTCAGGTGAGGACCCCAGACTCAGCCTGATCCCCACTGGGGAATCTGGAGCAAAATTTACACCTCACAGTTTGTTAGCTTTAAGAGAAAAGAGCTAGGCCCTTGTACTTCCACCACAGACTGTTTTTGGTTGTGGGCTACCCTGTTGGAAGGAGACCGGGGGGGAGGAATGCCAGGCACATGAAGTATAGCCTGGGCACCTGCAGGGTAACCCTCCAAGGGTCACAGGAAAGGATGTCAGCCATTAGCAGCAAGGCATGCAGAAATTGGGAGATGGGAGCTCAAGGAGGTTAAAAGATCACATATGGTTAAGGGGATCTGGTGGGAATACTAACAATGTCCTTTATCAGAGAATGAAAAAGAAGGTCTTCTAGCAAAAAAGCTAGCTGAGCAAAGGTGTGGAATATGATGTATGCCTAGAAGGATGGTGCCATTCTACTGGAACACGAAAGGTGAATAGAAGGAAACAGGCAAAAGAGCTAAGGTGGCAGACTCTGTGATACCAAGAGAAAAAAACCTCCAGCTTCAGAGAGGCAGGAATTTCATGGAAATCTTAGGGGAAAAACTGTAGCATATGAATGCATCATGGAGATTTTTCCAAAAGAAGATTCACAATCTTCCCGGTGCTCTGTCTCATAGGCAGGAGTTAATGAATTATTTCAGTTCAAGATCGAGAACCTCGGTGGCTAACCACTGTTGGCCATGCCTGCAGAACATTTTGTATCAGCACCTTTCTTAATTCACTGGAAAGCCTGGGGCAGATGAGTGGTCCTGTGACCCATCAGTTGTCCCTAGGAGTTCAAGGTGATATGATATAGGAAACAATAGGGAGATTAAAGGGAGTGGTGGCCATTATCCAGGTACCATGATGGACCAGAAGCCAGATTGAAAAGATCCTCCTGTCAGTTTTCCATGGCCGTGTGACCACACAGGACCAGTCACAGTGGCGAGTAAGAATGAGTGGCCAGCGAGGTAATTGATGCAATGATGCAATTGATCTAAAATTTAAGGAGGGGACGAGGAAATGCAAGTGTGGGCATCCTTAAATTTTTAGGTGCTTCCTTGGGGTGGGCTCAGCTGGTCAGTTCTTCTGCTGGTCATGCGCCTGTGGCCAGCTGGGTTTGACTGGTCGATGCTGGCTGGGCTGTGGTACCTAGGGTGACTGTCCTCTCTCCATGGTCTCTTATCCCCCCCCACCCCCCTTTGGCCTGAGCTTGTTCACATGGACTTCACAAGGTCGCAAGGAAGAGCAAGAGAGTACACAAGTGCTTTCCAAGCCTAGTGTGTGTCAAGTTTGCTACTGTCCTGTGGGCCAAAACAGTCACAGGTTCAAGTCCAGAGTCAAGGTGTGGAGAAGCAGACTTCATCTCTTAATGGAAAGAGCTGCAGTCACTTTGCAAAAGTGTATAAGGAAGGGCAAAATTTGTTGCCATCTTTCAATTTACCAAAAGCCTCATGTATCAAGGAAAGGAACTTGGTTTCTGTAGTCATGAGAGCCATTGAAGAGTTTCTAGCTATGTAGTGTTATGATCTGATTTGGTAGCGAGAATTGTCACTCTGGAAGCTGCAATATAGGAGCATTAGCAGGGTACAACTGGGGGTAATAAGACAAAATCACATGCCAAATGAAAAAGAATGAGACCTTTAGCAAGAGAGTAGCAGGGTAGAGAAGTGGGGTCCGAATCAAGGATATTTAACTGTTAGAAGGAATATGTATTGATAATATATAATCGGTATGCTGGGAAAACAGGACACTGGAATTTCATTGATCCACTTCAAGATGAGGGTTTCCAGATTCAGTTGGGTCCTAAATATCTCCCTCTACTCATGGACATTCCAGCCTTCATTGTCTTCAAAACTCTTTCCACCTCCATTACTATTTAGTCTTAGCACAGCCCCACCTGATGTGCAGCAAGAAAACCAAGTTCAATGGGGGATTGAGGAGTAAATCATCTAGGCATCCATCTTTTCCTACCTACTCTCCACCCTTCTGTCCAACTTACCTGTGCCTACACTCAACGTGCCTATGTGCCAGGGCTTTCTAAGGACTGTCTCTTCCCGCCGAGGTTAAGGCCTTTGCCTGTCATCCCCATCCCATTTTATCCACTCTCATTTCATCTCCTTTTGCTGAAAGTTATGGTCCCTTTTATAAAGTTTCAGTCTTATGTGGATAAAGATATTATATGTATGATAACAAATCATGGAGGCATGCTTCCAAAATTTCTGTTATGGTACCTACCAAATAGATGCTCAAAAAACAGTACTGACATTTTATACTCATAAGGTAGCTAATAATTAATTTTCTTTGTTTCTGGTTCTGACTTTGGAGCTGCATGAAAAGTGTTAATTCTTCTCAATGTCTACACTACATATCTTTTCCTCACTGGGTTTATTGAACTCTGGTTTTTTTTTTTCTCTTGAAACAATACATTGTCAGTGAGGTACTCTGGGGCCCAAAGGAGATAGAAATACTGGAAGGAGATCAGAGAGTAAGAGCAGACATGACTGAAGGAGTGGGAGGCATTCATTTATGTGGAAACATGAAAGCAGAACTAACCAGGCAATGACTAACGATATGATAACTGTCTATAAACACCAAGTGTGTGTGATGTGAATGCCAAGAAGTCATTGCCTCACTCGGCACAGAGATACAATCTGCACGGTAACATCCTAGACAAAACAAATAGATGGGACATCCTGACTTTCAGTCACAGAAAATAATGCAAATGAGTAGAGATTGAAATGATCCTAGGAGACATCTTCCTTCTGAAGACAACTCCCATTCACCCATCCCTCTACCTATCCATCTAGCCATGTCTTTCTTCAACAAGCTTGAAGAACCTACAGAGCTGTAAAGAAACCATCTCTTCAGCTTTTCTATTCACACCTTAAGGGCCCACAGCCTGTAACATTTCTCTTCCTTACATTGCCTGAGTGGTCTTCCAGAACCCTCTTCATTGCTTTTTTCCAACAATAGTTAGTCAAGAATTATTGCTAATAAAAGACCAAAGCAACAGCATCTTGATGTGTATGTTAACTCATTTCAGGGGGAAAAAAATTCCCTAGCAGCCTTGACATTGTATTCAGAGCTACTCCTTTTCCTAGAGCGTGAGGATGGGCGAGTATCATCTGTCACACCAAGAGTTGTGCCGTTAACTCCTCCACTCATGAAATCTCCCCTTTTCCTATGGGACATTTCCTCACTTCTCCTATAATCATCTTCCTGGGTCACCAAGACAGTGGGAGGCCCACTTCCAAGCAGAGGTAGTGAACGTGTCCCTTTTCTCAGATATTTACCATCAACATCACTGAAACTAAAGAAATTCACAATTACCCATTCATTCAATAAACTCACAGTAAGCGCTAGCATTGTGCTAGGCTCTTGGCTGCAAGCTCAAAGCTGATGTCACGTAGAATGCCTAAGACAGAGTCTCAGCTTCAAGAGATTTTCTGGAAACTTCTAGAGACAATTAGTTAGGAACTGTATTTGACAAAGTGTCAAGTTTTTCAAGTCCTGTGTGGGATGATAGCTATTGAGCACCATAGAAGTTATGGTGGAAGGAGCTATTTGAAGGAAGAATCGAAACGGTTTAGTTAATTGTGAGAGGCAGGGATTGAGGTAGAAAATTGTGAAATTTATTAGACCAACCAGGGACAAAATGTGAGCTGTGAATCCCTGATGGCCAACACGGCCAGCTCACAAAGAGGCAAGGTTCCTAAAACATGACCAGGCATCCTGCTTTCAGAAGAACCAAGGGCATCTTGAACAGAATGAAATGAACCTTTGAAACAGAATTTGCAATTTCCAAAAGAAAAACGGGCATTAGATATTTAAGGGTTATCTAGTGCCATCAAGTGGTGAATGTACAGATAGGTCTAAAAGACTCTAATATGAATTAACTTTTCTAAGCCGAGAAGTTGGAAGCTATTCAATTCGAAAATGCTTATTGGGTTCGAAAACCTTTATTCCATTAGGGCACCACCACAATTTTGGAACTTTCCCTCTTTTTATAAGCTCTATAATAATCATTCTCCTGATTTCTCTTCCAACTCCTGGAGCTGTGGTTGACGACAACCACAACATTGGAGAAACGCTGCCACCGTGTGGGAAGAGGTGAAAGGAAGCTCTTAGCACAAGGGAGAAATTGTTTATTAACTTTGCCAAGAGAAACCTGGATCCTGTCAAGTAGAAATTTTATCCCCAAGCAAAATGTAAAGCCAGATGAATTTATCCCCCTTTGATAGGTAAATCCCATACGTTATGTTTGAATTGTAATTTGGTCACTTCTCTATGACTTTGGGTAAATTAATTTGTTCGCTACAGTTTCCTTGTTTGTAAAATGAGCTTACCAACATGATTAGATCCAAATAAAATATTATTTTCCTTTATCATTTACCTTCTTTCTTACAAGAATTCCTTGCATCTTTCCATTCTCTAGATTTGAAAAAGATGCCATCCTTTCAGGGATTCACTCTAATGTATTAATACATGTGACTGCTGTGCCCTTTTATGGCAGTCCATAAAATGCAGGCGTGAGAAAAAAAAACATTTATTTTTATACTGGAACCCCATTTTCTAGCTCTTGGATCCTCCCCTTCTGCCTCTTTGGCAATGTCTTGGTTTTTGAGTGCAACTCAGTAGAAGTTCAGTCAAATTGTAGATTCATTTAACTCTGTTCCTGTTTAAAGCCTCCACTGCCACCTGCCCCGCGCGGGCCACACAGGGCAGGTGGTCACTTCTTCGTGAGGACATCCTCAATGCAAGGGAGCCCAGAGGACCCACAAAACACAGGTTTCCCATCAAAAGTCCAAGGAGGAGGTCTAAATCTTAGTTGCTTGAGAATATGGGCCCTGACTCTCTTTTACATTTCTTCCTGCTTCTTTACAATAGGAGAGGGAGCAATAGATAATCAAACTGGAAAAATATTTTTAATGAATTTTTAATTTTTAACAATAAGAAATAGGGCAATTGATTTCCATTTTCTAAAGATGGTACCTTGTACACTCCACTCAAAACCTGGGACTTCCTCCATGATTGAAATTTCCCAAAAGAAATCGCTTATTTCCCCCAGGTCTCAAGCACCACCTTCTTTAATTGTTAGATAATTAAGAAGAAACACACATCCCCAAACCCGCCCCATCTGGAGGTCCGGAAGGGACCGGGGTGTGCCCCGCCCCTCACCCAAACGTCCAGCAGGGGGAGCCCGCGGAGAGGATCGCGGACCTTCAGCCCGGGTCTGCTGGACCCAAACCCCTTTGGTGTTCCCTGTATCTTTCTCTCCCTCTATAATTCTTAACTTTCCTTCTCTTCTATTTATAACATTTGAGAACTACAGAAGCATAGACGTTCAGCTTGAGGAAGACTCACCATATGTACAAGGCATGAATCTCTTAGGAAACATTTAGAAGCCTTCAGCCTTGAGTTTTAGGTAATGGCAGAAAAACAAAAGCAACCACCTATTAAAGCTATTTCTGCATCAAGTGTAGCAATTTCTTTGAGGTGACAAGTGTGTCTACATGGGATTTCCGAATTGTCTCTGAACACAACCGTACGATATTTAGAGAAATACAGAGGCGTGGCAAGAATGTTGTAGTTATGCCTCACATTACTGCTACTTACCTGGTTGTGTTTTATGAGTACAAGGGGTGGATTCCCGCTCAGGGAGACTTGCTCTCCATTATTACCTCGTGCCCTACCTTCTTTCTAAATGATGTTCTGATATCAAGCTATGCCTATGCATGGGCCTAGCACAGCCTCTCCTGCCCCGGTGGCTCACAAGTCACATAGGAGGGCTTCCTGAGATCATCTTTCAGCTAGTGACAAATGCATTCCACCTTCCATTTAATTCCATCTTCCTGCAGCCCGGAGTCTGATGGCTCCCTGGAAACATTTCCATCAGATGTAGATCATCCAAACAGGAGGTATGGATTCCTTCCTAGGATGCTGGGGTCAAGAGAGGTCAGCCTGTTTGAGCAAGGCATGGACAGCACATGTGCTGACACGTACCCCAGATTTTAATCTCATGTTCTGATTTTAACCTCTCATCTGCTGGTATGAACAAGAGACCAATTGCTATAGCAGTAACTCTTTTCCAATGCTCTGGGGTGGAATTATTGTAAACCAGGGATTGTGAGGAGAATTCTTGGATGGGTTTCAGGGGACCTCTCACTCCCTAAAATGGAAGATAAACACTGTGTATCTGCATGTGTATGTATTTTGCTATGTACAATTTTTCTGATGAGAAACTCCATATGTTTCATAGAGTTTTCAGAAGAATTACTAATCCCTGAAAATGTGTAAGGCCCACTGAATGACTTTCCAGGGTATAGAATTCGGTCCTCCTGGAGGCCGGGTGTGGTAGCTCACACTTGTAATTCTAGCACTCTGGGAGACTGAGGTAGGAGGATCCTTTGAAGTCAAGAGTTCAAGAGCAAGACTCTGTTTCTACCCCAAAAGAGAAACTAGTCAGGTGCCTGTAGTCCCAGCTACTTGGGAAGCCAAGGCTGGAGGGTCACTAAAGCCCAGGAGTTTGAGGTTTCTGTGAGCTATGACGCCACATCAGTCTAGCCTGAAAAATAGAATGAGACTCTGCCTCAAAAAATTTTATTTTCTATCCTCTGGACCAGCAAGTTATCCTCTTGAGACCCAACTACTCCACTTATCAGAAAGGAGAATAAAGTTAACCATCATCTAAGGAGCATCAGCTATCTGCTAGGCGTGCCCACATAGAGTAGCCCATCTAATCATCTCACCAACCTTGCCAGGTGTCACTTCCCTGTTCACAGACAAGGGTGTGGGAGCCCACAGAGCAAAAGCTGGGCTTGCTGCCAAATCCTAAATGCATGTTCCCACAGCACATTGATTATCTGTGGGCCTGCTTGGCTTCTCTGCCTTTATTCTTGTTTGTGAGCCACCCTTCCTGTTTTGCTAAAATCAATACATTCCTGACAGATGTCTGCCTCTGCCCTCACCTGTACTTGGCTTACAGTGGAGCTACACCCTGATGGCCCTTGGGTCAAATCGGCCCAGCAGATATTTTTCATGAGGAACAGTGTTTTACCGATGTTTAGAAAGTAAATGAACTCAGAAAAGTTTCAGACAGCTTTTGAAAAATCAGAAGATCCAACAATTCCACAGTCAGGTTCGGTTTTGATACGGGGAGGCTGGGCTGAGTTGATGGAGCAGGGGCTCAGCAGTTCCCTGCAGTCTTTTCCACTCCCTGCAGGGTCTCGGCTCTGTCCCCTGTGTCACTCTCCTGTGTCATCTGTTGGGCATCTTTGGCACCTGCATTTTAACTCCTGGCATCTCCCTTCTCCCTTCCCTCTTTCCCTCCCTCTGCCTCCCATATTCATCCAGAGAGGGGCTCTCCCTCCCCATGAAAACACTTTTACTTCTCCTTAGTATATTTGCCTTTGCTCTTGTGCCCTTGTGGCTCTGTATCCCCCTTCGTCGTGGTGTAGAACTGAAGACGGGGAGAGCAAACTGGAGACTGTTCAGACAGCTGTGGGCCTCAGGTACTAAGTAGGGAAAACCTGGCCAGGTTTTTTTCCTTTCTTGTGTTTTCCTTAAAAAGAAAAGGAACAACCTGACATACGCTATTAGCTGCCAGTTTGATCTCAACTGAACTGCCTCGAAAAACAATAGCAAGAGTAAAATGATCAGGTTGGAGGTCCTGGAAATCAGTCGCTGGGACGCTGATTCACCTTTGCTGGCCCCATCTTCCTGACACTAGTGGGCAGGCATCCTGTCTTACGCCTCTGCGATCTTTTCCTGTAACAGCAGCTGTATGAGTCATTGATTCTCAGTGTTTCACTCTCTGAGTTAAGCATTTTGAGCCTAAAATGACTGGAGGCTTCACTTGTTTTATGCATCTTTTATTTAGTACCTGTAATGGTGAAGTTCCAACATGTCACCTTTTACCAGTCTGGAAAGGTCGGCAATGAGGGGAACAGATGGCCTTGGTGTTAGGGTAACTTTCCTTGATTCTGGAAGTCCATCTTTCAAGTTCTCTGGGATCATGTTCTCCGTTCAGTTGAGTTGTGATAAAAGACAAGGTCAAGGTCAGCATATATTTGGGCAAATAACCCTGCAAGGCCCTGAAAGTGGTTGCCACCCTTGTACATGTCAATCTTACACCAAGTGTGGCCTTCAGAACCCATTCTTGTTCAATGGACACATCCTAAATGGCACATGATGCCAGTGACTTTGGTGGATGAAAGCTTATCTTCCCAATGGAAAGGAACATTTCACTTCAGAAATGTTTAATCAAGATTTCTGGTTGATCTTTCATTGATACTGAGTCTTACCTCTAAGTTCACTTTTCCATGCAAACTTCATTCAATTTCCCATCGTGGATGCCCTTCAAGACACGTAAGGAAATCAGTCAACTCTCTCTTTTAAAACCTTAGGACCAGAGGCCACTGAGCTAAGGTTTTATACTCTGCCCTGGACCCAAGTGCCCGCAGCTGCTGGGCTAGTCTGTACACCGACTCTGCTACCTGTACACCAACTACATAAAGTATTAGGTTTTAGATTTAAAGGGGGTTGAAAACCCCTGGGTTAGATACAATTTATCTTTTCCCACATAAGCTCTCTCAGATGGGTTCATCTTCTGGGGCAAGAATACAGCAAGGCAGGGAGTGGTGGGGCTCCTTGTCCCGGTCTGGAGCTCTTCCCTCCATCATCTACTGCCTGAACCAAAGTCCCTTCTGCAGAGTCTTTGGCAGTGGTGCCTTCTGTGTGTCTGTGGTAGCATCATCTGTAGATCAGTCTGAAAGTACTTCTTGTTCTCTTGATTTTTCCAGTGGTGTGGATGAGTAAGGTCAACATCAAGGGGGTGGGAGTGTTAGATGGGGACTTGTCTGGACTATCTCTGTTGTTGTTCACCCTACCCCCCTTCACCTAGTTTGTAGGCTACAGTGTAGACATTATCCTCCTGGCTAATAATATTGACCTCTCAGGTATTTTTGAGCCTGTCTCTGTTCTCCTAATGCCTTTGGCTGAGGCCAGTGTGTAGAGCATCCAGGAACTGCATTAGCTCTGATAAGATTCCCAGAAGACCTGCCATCTGCTGGCCTTGTTCGACTTCCTAATGCACTATTGCTGACTGTGAAATTGTACATTACAGAAGCCACTAGATGACCTTGAAGAGCTCATCTCCAATTCAGGAGTCTTGGTTTTGTTCCTAGGATATGATACCAATGTCTGTAGTCTCTTCTGTCCCTCTAGATCTCTGACTCTCATACTCATTCATGGGTAGGATTATTAGATAAAACATTTCCTCTTCCTTAAAAGTGTTGGCTGCTCAATCTCAGGAATTCAGCTCCAATGCTTCAAATGCCTCCTGTATGTGTATAAAGCACTGCCATGGACACGTGGAGACAGGGTGCACAGTCAGGAAAGGGACTAAGAACTGTAGGGAGACGAAGTCCTTCCCATTCTGTACATGAGTAAACTGAGTCTAGGAGAAGCTAAATAAGACACACAGGGCCGCCCAGCTAGGAAGATCTGACATCGAAACATGAGTCATTTTGATTCCAAAGCCTATTCCTTCTCATTGTCTCAGGTTTGCTACCAAGATGATGGGGATACGGCTCCTGTCTCCACGGGGCTTTCAATCCCGAGCGGGTGATGGGTAGTACATGCACCATAACTATAAGTCAGGGATAGCCTGTAAATTCTGCATAACAGATACAAAACAGGGCTTTGTCAGAATGGTAAATGTGAAAATTGCTTGGGGTTATGTTTAGGGCTTTGTTATTGGTGACATTGTCACCATGGTTACAGCTTGAAACTCTTTCATAGCTCTGAGTTAAAAGCTGCAGGAATGTGTATGCAGGCCCTGTGACATCAATGAATAAAGCCAGGTCACAGATGGCAGCAAACGCTGGTATCAAAGGTGTCTGGGGAACTTTAAGCTTTCCAATAGCTATAGGGAATGGCCCCTGGCACAATTCTCCGACTGTCCACCATCCTCTCTGTCTGTGGTTTGCAGTTCAGCCCTGTCTGTGGCTCAGTGACACGGCCAGTGCCTCGAGGAATCAGTACTGACCTGCACGTGTCCTGCATCTCCTACCTAAGGGCACATTAACACCATTCCCTGCATGTGGGAGTGAAGGATTTCAGAAGTCCCACTGCAACGTTGTGTCAGGTACCAAACACTCATGCTCTGCAAAGGTTAACCCTCAGGCCAGATTCCAGGCTCTTGTCCTCTGAAGCTCCATGAGAGAATTGTTACTGTGTTTGGAGACTGAGGATCTGGCCCAATAAAAACAAACCAATTTACAACTGTGCTCCAGACACATTCCACTTGTAACTCTCCATTAAGAGGCATTACATGCTGGATGTGCAGCCCAGTGGCAATGTGGCTGCTAGACCCAAAGCAGAGATTCATTTGAGTTTTAGGTATGACGTTCTTGGGATCAGACCCGCCAGGTTCTGGAAGCCCAGAAGGTTGCTCAGGCTGGAACACCTATAGCCACTGCCTGGGGAGTTAAGAAGCACTTGCTCCAGCTGTGAACCCGCCCAAGGCCTCTGCATCACAGACATGCGATCTGGCCGGTGTGGAGAGCAGGGGGCCCCAGCTCACATCGCAGTCCTCCAGGCCTAATTTACTCAACAAAGTGGAAACAGCTTTCCCACCCCTCGGTCAACTGAGTGCACAGTACGGTCTAGTGTGATGGCACAGCAGCCTTAACCATCACTAACTGCACCATATTCTTCCAGAGACCCAAGGGGCGGGGGGGACTTCCCTGAGGGCGTGATTTGGGGAAAATCCACAGTTATTTACAGGAAAAAGCAAACACCTTTGCTTTTTCACCTGGAAGACAGCAAAGCTTTGGATGGCAATGACAGTCTATTAATATTTATCTTTAAACTGTTTCCTTTGTTTAGCTGAACAGATAAAGAGGTTCTACCTGTGGCACTTGCAAAGAAAGTGGTTATGGAACTTCAATTTGAGTTGAAGTTCTTCTTGTGTTTTCCAGTGTGGCCCTGTTGGATACACGGACACCTAGTCTTTTTAATGCATCTCTCCACAACTTTATTCCTGGGGGTGGTAACTGGAGCTGGTGCCACAAAGCCTGGCAATGCTCCCAGTGGGTTCCAGGGGGAGTCAAAGCCCTGACTGTGCTTCAAGACCCTCACGCTTTCTTCACCAGCTCCATCAGCCCTGTGGGGGAGGACTTCCCATGTAGTGATTGTTTACTATTTTTCTGACACTAAACCCATAATTTAAAAATTATTTCTAGCAGGGACCCCTGTGTTATCCCACTTGTCTCACCTTAATTTCCTATATTTTGTCTCTTTTTTCTTCAGAGATAATAGGATATTCTGCAAGAGATTTGGACATGAGAGTTGTTTTTTTTTTTTTGGTGGGGGGAGGTTGTTTCTTGTTTAACTCTGAGAAGAAACAAAAAAAAGAAAATTTATAAACATTTGAAAGTATTTTATGCCTTATTAGGAGCAGAGGGTTAATTTTACCTTTGATTATCCTTTTTATTCTGTGCAAAACTAAAACAAAACAGAAATATATAATAGTAAACTAGTTATGCAAAGTATCCACCACTGTTCTTTGAGGAAAAGCTAAATGCTGTGAAGCAACCCAGGACTGTGAACAGTCAATGATCTGTTGGGAGTGAGCCCTGAACTTGGGTGCCTGGCATTGCCTTTTCCTCTCATGCTGGCTGCTATAGCCATGGCCCAGAGGAGCCTGCTGCATCACACCACTGTTTGGTGATTATCTCAGAAAGACAAAAGTGGAATATGTTTTGTCTATTTTTGTGTTTTTAAACAGGACCATTTTTGCAATTTGGAGGGTTTATAATCAATAGTTAAGGTTTGTGTTGTTTTTGTTTCTTATACGTGTGTTAATCAGAAATGATATTATCTTCCTATACATATTTCTCTATTTCTGCTGAGATTTTACAAAATAGTCTCTTCTGGGGTAACGTAGCTTTCGTTTACTGTTTGGACGGGATCCCCTTCTCACTGGAGAGGGGGGATCCACAAAGAATCTGTGATTTTGGTTTGTTTTTCACTTAGCCACTGAGTGTGTGTAAGCTGGAAAGGTCATGTGGTCTGTAACAGAGAACAAGGGCAGATGAAGCTTTGACACAATCGAAGTTACTATGTATGTTTAAAAGCGAGTCACATCGGTACCTCCAAGGTACAGTGCATTCCTGAGGGAGCATTCTACAGTCAAGTAAATGGCAGCCCAATAAAAAAGAAGCAGCCCCACAAGCCAAAAACCATACAAATTATTTGGTTACATAGTACTTATGCTTGGCTAAATATGCTTTTAAATATTATGTTCCAGCATAGAAGCATTTTCTCATGGCAGATATTGATTTTATGGGTTCAAAGCTCTGTAAGTCTAATAATGGTTCCAGAATCATGACAGCAGTAGATTATAATGGATTACAATTGTCCAGCTCCTAAGGCTGAATCCAGTCTTTTTGTCCTCTGCTATAAATGGTTTCTACTGTATCTGTCACTTAAAAAACAGCTTACAAAAAGCTATAGCTAACAAAAGATGCAACAAGGTAGGAGAAAAATAGATCAATTTAATTCCTCTGAGCTCACCAGCAACATGTTTTGGGCTGACAGGTAAATATTGACTGAAACAGACCTGAGAGCTTTGAGGAAGCGGACGTGAAGAAAGACGTCCTTGCGTATTCCTCGACATGGTTTTCATTTTTCTGAATGGTAACAAAAGGTTGCTGAAGTGGAGCATCCGGTGCATGGCGCGGCCGCATACAGCTCCTTTTTACCTCCTCAGGGAATGTAGCCGGGCCCTACGCCTGTCTGGAACAGTGACACAGACTCATGAAAATGGGGACAGAGAAACAATGGGTGGTGGTTAAGTCATAAGTTATAATAAGGGACTGGGGCTGAGCAGCTGGCCACGAGTGACAAGAGATACGGACGAGGGTCAGTTTTTGAGATGAGAAGGTGGGAAATTCGTTCCAAAAGGAAGGTCCTATACTTACTCCAAACAAATGTGGTTTTGCAGATTCTAATTTAATACAGACAATTGTCTCTCTAATCTGCCCTCGAATATGAACTAATTTTGTGGTCCATGGTGGGTACAGTATTAAGCAAGTGCTGTGAGTGGGACAGTGACAATTTACAGTAAATTACTTTGGGCTGCTTATGCAGATTAGGACTTGAGTCCCTGACTGAATAATGAATACCAATTACAGAGAGCATCATTCACTCACACAGCAAACTCTAGGACATGTAACTAATGCAAATAACAGCTACATTTATTATAACCCTCTCCTGTAACGGGCTCTATTCTAAGGGTGTTACGCGGTATGACGTCACTCAGTCCGCATTCGATGCTGTGACGTGGAGTGGCTGAGCAGAATCAGCCCTCCCCGTGAGGGCTCAGCGTCTTCCTGGGCTCCCTGGGGCCCGCGCCAGCTGAGCCCTCACCGTGTCCCCCTGGGGCCCTGTGGTGCCATCTACCGGTCCTCTGGCCTTCACTGTACGCGCTGCGTCCAGGTTGACTGTCCCCACGTCCGCGCAGGTCTTCAGTGCACTGGAGGCAGGTGCTCACTCAGCACAGGTGAAGAAGGCGAGCTTTCCGTGAAAGGCTATGGCAGCACTTCCAGGGCCGAGAGAAAGCGCTCCACGGGCAAAGCCAGCAGGCGAGGGCCAGAGCTGCTGGGCGCAGAGGGAAGGTGCCTTCGAGGGCAACCCGGGACTGTTGTAGACTAGAGCAGAACGTGCCTTTCTCACCGGGAGAGAAAGCGGAGGATCCCAGGAGGATGGCAGAGCCCGGAGGCCCCTGCCTGAAGCCTAACGGAAGGAAGAGCGGGCCTGTCGGTCAGGGAACGTGCGAACGGGATGCTGCCGTCCCTCGGGGCTCCCTCTGCTCGCAGCTCTTACTTTCACTTCTCGGATACATTTTTATTGCGGACACGTGCATACCTTGATATGTATGCGCATGGCAACACGTTTCCTCCAGAAGATGTGTTCAGAAGGCCCTGCTGGACAACGTGCTGCCGCTGCCCCACCCGCAGCCTCAGTTCTGGGGCGTAGAGCCAGCCCAGGGGAAGCAGCTCTGAACGGTCTGCGCGCCTACCTGGACCTGGTACCTGCCACCGGCAGCAGATACAGACCGCTGTGACTGAGCACACGGCCCAGCCCTGTCCTGACGGCGCTGATAAGAAGGAGCTGGAATCTGTAGCTTGAAAGGACATGTGAGCAAAAGCCACCGTGGCTCCCTTGCGGTGGAACCTGCTCTGTGAACTCTGCACGCCTCTGCTTTCGTGTTTCCCTTCCTTATCTCTGGTGGTTCTTCCACTCACGTCCTGCAATAAAATGCTTTTAGAAAAATTCCAGTCTTACCTCAGTGAACTGAGGAAAGGGGTAGCCCACGTCTAGGAGAGGCCAGCTACGAAGGTTAGATTATTCTAGATGCCCGAGTAGGCGTCCCAGGGGTGTCTTGCCTGTTAGATTATTCTACATGCCTGAGTAGGGGTCCCAGGGCTGTCTTGCCTTGGGGACTGGGGAAGGGCCAGCTGCAGCGAGGCTGCAGAAGGGGGGCTGTTTCTGTTCTCCCCCCCACCCTCCTTGTACCACATGAGCACTTCTATATAAATAAGGTCTCCATGTAAGGTTGCAAAGAGTCTCTTTGCTAGGGCTAGATAGAATGTATTGAAATTTGGTCCTCATTGCAGCAGAGTGGAAAGATGGGACATTTGGGAGGTGATCAGGCCGAGCCATTGTGAGTGGATTAATAGGTTATAAGGGAGTGGGCCGATTGTCATAAAATCCAGTTTGACTATTCTCTCCTGAGCCTCCTTTGGACTCTACACAGTCCCCACCAGCAAGAAGTCTCTCACCAGATGCAGCCTCTTAACCTTGGACTTCCCAGCCTCCAGAACTATATGAAATACAGTTTTTTTTTAAAATTGTCCACTCTCAGCTATTTAATAATAGCAACAAAAACCAACTTAAGAGCCCTTGTTTGAAATCTAACATCTTTCGGGAGCATCGTATCAAATGCTAGTGGAGAAAAGTGCTGGTCGGACCAACAAGAGAAGACAGACTAATCTGACTCCTGACCCCTTCTGGGTTTGGGAAGTCAGAAGACGTCTCCTGGATCTAAAACCAGCCTTTAGGAGTCTCATATTCCTCCCCCAATTTACTGAGGGACTCAGAGTGACAGCGAGGTTAGGAGTATAAGGTTAGAGTCTGACAGTGTGGGTAGCACCCTGTCCTTTATAGCTACGTGGCCTTGAGAAGGTCCCTCTAGCCTGCTTTAGCTTAATTGCTGACAAATGAGAATAATAAGTCACTAGAGAAACACAACTGGATGATACAGTCAAAATGCCTAGCACAAACCCAAGCCCAAAGTGAAAGTTCATAAGTGAAAATATTATTTGTCTTATTGTCTCTGGCATATTGAAGATATACAATAATTGTTCATTAGATTTCATTGAATTTTTTTTTTTATTAGAGGGCATTTTCAGTAAGCTCAGCCAAATGGTAGGGGTTTAATACAAAGTTCTAGACACCTTCAGGGTCAATCTAAAGTAACAAGGAACTGTCACTTGTTCTGTTAAACAAGGCCACTAATGGTTCATGAGTCATCTGCTCTTAATACCTTTGCTTTTTACAGAGGCAAATGAAACTCGAAAGTGAAGTAGAGGGAGCCTGGTGGCACCAGGATCAGGAGCAGCCCACTTGTGCTCCCACCTTTTCTCTGTGTGCCCCTGTGTGTCCCCTAGAAAGTGAACCCAAACTCCAGACTCCATTGCTGAAGGGTGCAGACTGCATAGCCAGGGATATCACACACAGCTCAGTTCCCCACCCCCACAATTCTCTGAAATAAGCTGTTTAAAAGTAGTAAGGCTGGGTTCAGTGGCTCACACCTATAATCCTAGCACTCTGGGAGGCCAGGGCAGGAAGATCCGTTGAGCTCAGGAGTTAGAGACCAGCCTGAGCAAGAGCCAGACTCCATCTCTATTAAAAATAGAAAAAAAAAAAATCAGCCAGTCGTGGTGTGGGTCTATAGTCCCAGCTGCTATGGAAACTGATGCAGGAGGATTGCGTTAGCTGGGGAGGTCAAGGTTGTGCTGAGCTATCATGATGTCCCTGCCTCTAGCCAGAATGACAGAGTAAAAAGAAAAAAAAGGTACTGAAATTTCTTTTTCTTAGGTAAACTCTACAATTCAAAAGGACATAAGTAAATGGCCAATAAAAGAAAAATTAATACAAGAAATAATTTAAAAGGGATTTTCCTGAGAGAAAAAGATTACCGCCTCCTTTGTCCTAGGAGCTATGAATATACAAGCCAGGGGACCCTCAGTTAAGTGAAAAATGACTAAAATAGCCAACATAAGCAATGAATTTGGAGGAAGGTGGGATAGTGGAGCAAGATGTGAACCTAGAAAATTATCCACGTCAATTCCATTTCTCTGCTCTCCCTCCACCTTCTGTTCCCAGTCAATATATAAACTTTGGGCCTGGGAGCCAAGATCGTTAGAGAATATGGCCAAGCCACTGCCAGGAGATGAAAGAACTGCTGGCCCCTGGTCCCTAAGTTACAGTCTGGACGGGTCTCTGTCCCTCTGTGGTGGGATGGGCAGCTTCTCACAGGCTCTTTAGACAAGAGAGGGCTTGCCATGGGTTTGATGGATGGATGGACTTTGGAAAAGTAGTCAGGTGGGGACAGTTATTCAGTTAGGGGAAATGATCAAAGTTGAGGACATGGGACAATAAAAGATACTTCTCGGAACACTGAATAAATGAGTTTTATTGGTGGGCGGGATCCAGTTGTGGGAATTAATAAAAAAAATCGGGAAGTCCTGGAAACATTGGTATCTGTTCCTTTAATTCTGTCTTGACAACCTTGGAAGACTATTTGTTGCCTCCAGAATAAAGACCTGACTCCCTAATACAGAATGAAGAGCCCTTCCCATTTTCACCTTAAACTACTCTGCCCGTCTGTCTCTCCTGCCTCTGGAGACTAACGTCCCCCAGGCAGGTCCTAATGGGCACCCTGATGACCCTGTCACATACTTATACTTTTCTTTGATAGGAAGTGCCTTTCACTTTTTCTGTCTGGTCACATGTCACTGCCTCTGGGAAGACTCCCTCCAGGTTCCCTTGCCTCTTTGGAGGTAGAATTAGTCATTTTCTTCTCTTCTGCTTTGGAATCGGTGTCCCTCCCCCATGATGGCACTGTGTGTGATCAGTACTTTTTGCTTATCTATATCATAAGTGACTTGCGGAATGGGACTGAAAGTCTGTGAGTGCTTCATAAACATTTACTGAACTAATGCAAACCCCAAGTGAAGATCTGCCTATTAACTCATGAGTTCATGGGATTTTTGAGGCAACTCCTCCAGAATCATCAGTTTTATGCTATGGCTACTAGAAGGCTAGTATATTTGTGAGTGATTGTTTGGATTTGAGAAGTTTTAGAGATGAGATTGTTGTAAAGAAAATCAAATGTTCATGACTATACATAGCCAGTACCTCAAGGAGGAGCAGACTGCCTGCTGAGGGATGTCTAACCTCCAGAATACCACCCTGTGTGATGGAAACTACCCGGAAGAGAAACTTGACCTCAGTCCTCCCACAAGCTTTTATAAGCTGATTCCTGGATGGGGAGGGGTGTAGGATTCCTGGTCACTGAACAGGTGCACAGTATCAATTCAGGATACTCAAGGTTAATGCAATCTCTTGATTAAAAGCTAGTGGTTTTGGTGTAGTGAAGCACGTTGATTGTTTGAGACTCATAAAGACATCTTTCTCTCTCTCTTAAGGCCAAGACAGTTTGAGGTGGGGACTCCTTGACCGCTTTCCTTTAGGTCCACATCGTGGCCTTTCAAGATGCTCCTATTCTAACGGTGAAAGGGGCGTTGGAGAGATTTGCACCAATTCTTTCCTCGTGCCGGCTTTCTTCTAGAAACCATGCTAGCCCCCTTCTTGCCTTCTCAGTTTGGGGAACTCCTGATCATAAGATGGGCTAGGTTTCACCTTGCCAGGCCAATCACGTGGGAGTGAAGACATGAAGAAAGCTCACTATACAGAAGAAAGGGAAAAGAGGGTTAAGGGAAGAGGACATTGATCCAATATACTCCTATGGAGAACCCCTTTTTGCCCCACTACCTCATCCGCCCTCTAATCCTGCCATCCCCACCGCCAGGCTGTGGACCAGCCCCAGTCCATGTTCTGGCTGTACAGCAGGAGGTGGGTGGCAGGCAAACGAGCAAAGCTTCTTCTGCATCTACAGCTGCTCCCCAGGGCTCAATCACCACCTGAGCGCCACCTGCTGGCAGCTCAGCGGAGGCGTTAATGCTCATAGGAGTGAGAACCCCCCTGTAAACTGCGTATTTGAGGGATCTAGGCTGCCTGCTCCTAAGAGAATCTAATGCCTGATGACCTGAGGCGGAACTGAGGAGGTGTTGCTAGCTCTGGGGAATGGCTGCAAATACAGATCATCACTAGCAGAGACTTTTGACTGCACAGAGACCATAATAAATCCATTACAGTCTCCCTCTTCAGTCCATGGATTAATTGTCTTCCGTGAAACCTGTCCCTGGTGTCAAAAAGATTGGGACAGCTGCTCTAATCCACACCTTTGTATTTCCACAAGACTTTAACGTTTGTTTAGTGTTGAATGGACTTGGAAAAGTTTAATAAGTCCCGGTCAAACACATAAGGTGAAACAAACAAAGAAATAAATTGTTCCTCAAATTATTTTATTATAGTCTTTTGACCATTATGAAGCTATTAGTGGGTTTTTTCCCACTTAGCTGAGAATAGAAATATTTGAAACATAGATGACTGCAAAACCTGAAATGCAACATTAATTACAAGATGATCTTATTTATTTTTAAAATTGTATGTATTTGCTTTTTTTTTTTTGAGACAGAGCCTCAAGCTGTCACCCTGAGTAGAGTGCTGTGGCATCATAACTCACAGCAACTGTTCCTGGGCTCAAGCGATTCTCTTGCCTCCACCTTCCAAGTAGCTGGGACTACAGCACCCGCCACAATGCCCAGCTAATTTTTGGTTGCAGCCATCATTGTTGTTTGGCAGGCCTGGGCTGGATTTGAACCCACCAGCCTAGATATATATGGCTGGCGCCTTAGCCACTTGAGCCATAGGTGCCGAGCCTGGTATTTTTTTTTATGTTACTAAAAGATAAAACTTTAATTAAAAACTCTTTGGAAATTTTTTTTATTGTTGTTTTGAGACAGACGCTCTCACTCTTTTCCCTTGGGTGGAGTGCTGTGGCATCATAGCTCACAGCAAATTCAAACTCTTGGTTCCTGAGATCTCTCCTCAGCTTCCCTAGTAGCTGAGTCTACAGGTGCCCACCATAACACCAGGCTAGTTTCTCTATTTTTAGTAGAGACGGGGTCTCTCTCTTGCTTAGGCTGGTCAAGAACTCCTGAGGTGATCTCCCCATTTCACCCCCTAGAGTGCTAGGATTACAGGTGTGAGCCACGGAGCCTGGCCCTGGAAATAATATTTCTAAATTCTGTCTAGTGCCTGCTCTTGCTGAAGACATGGAAACAAGAAGAACATTCTCTTTTCATTTTATTTATTTATTTATTTATTTTGAAACAGAGCCTCAAGCTGTCCCCCTGGATAGTGTGCTGTGGCATCACAGCTCACAGCAACCTCCAATGCCTGGGCTCAAGCCAGTCTCTTGCCTCCGCCTCCCAAGTAGCTGGGACCACAGGCGCCCGCCACAACGCCCAGCCATTTTTTTTTTTTTGGTTGCAGCCGTCATTGTTGTTTGGTGGGCCCGGGCTGGATTCGAACCTGCCAGCTCAGGTGTACGTGGCTGGCGCCTTAGCCCGTTGAGCCACAGGCGCTGAGCCTTTATTTTTTTTTTTTTTGAGGCAGAACCTCAAGCTGTCACCCTGGTTAGAGTGCCGTGGCATCACAGCTCACAGCAACCTCTAATTCCTGGGCTCAAGCGAGTCTCTTGCCTCCGCCTCCCAAGTAGCTGTGACTACAGGCGCCCGCCACAACGCCCGGCTATTTTTTGGTTGCAGCCATCATTGTTATTTGGCGGGCCCGGGCTGGATTCGAACCTGCCAGCTCAGGTGTACATGGCTGGTGCCTTAGCCCGTTGAGCCACAGGCGCCGAGCCCATAAATAAAATTTTTAAAAAGATGTAACTTGAAAGACA
>CAUYON010032326.1:0-20088 GCA_963573935.1 Arctocebus calabarensis
ATTGTGCTGGTTTCACACACAATCTGAAATATTTTCATCAAACTGGTTAACATAGCCTTCATGGCATTTTCTTAGTTATTGTGTTAAGACCTTTATATTCTGCATTTAGTAAGTTTCACCTGTACCCTTCTAAGATGCACCGTGGGTGTGGTCCTACCAATTAAGTCTTTTTTTTTTTTTTTTTTTTGAGATGAAGGTCTTGTTCTGTCCCAGGCTGGTCTTGAACTCCTAAAATCAAGCCATCCTCCCGCTTCAGCTTCCACAGTATCCAAGACTACAGGCACAAGCGGCACCTTCTCGCGTCCTTTCTGAGGTAGCCAACAGGAAAGCGGCCACAGCTATCAGCTGTTCCACAATTCCTCTTGATGACTTATTCTTTTACACATTCTACCTACTGGAAATGTAAGCGTCTGGAGGCTCAAGGCCTTGTCCATCTTATTCACGGTGTATCAGTGCTTGGCATAGAGTGGGTGCTGAAAAATACCTGTTAAGTGAAAGAACCAATATTTTACTGTGCGATCCTGTGTACCAGATATCGCTCTCTAGGAACTGAGAAAAAGAAGGTAACGGCTACATTGCGAGTCCTTTGGATTCAGAGACTGGGGATGTGAAACCCATCTGCTAAGCGCGCTGCCTAACCCAGTGCCGGCTGAGACCAGAGCCACATTGGCGCTGGGTGGCGTGCGCGTCTGCAAAGTCTGGCTTGGCCCGGTTCTGCTCCTCCGGGTCCTGCGGAGCAAGCTGATCCGCGGCGCCAGCAAAAGACCCAGGAGCTGCTCGGACGCCAGATTTCTCCCTGCGGATGCGCGCCAGGGATTCTGCCCTGGCTCCCAGCCTCCTCCCAGTGCCCCAGGTTTGGGCGCACACACCTGTCCATCGCGTCCTCCCAGCTGCGGCTCAGGCCCGTGGGACTCCGAGGGGCAAGGCGCCAGCCCCCCTGTCTCAGGCTGGGGACCAGACATGCAGCAAAGCGTCCAAAAGATACCAAAATTCTTCCCCTCGGGTGGGTCGCGGCTTCCCTAGGAAGCCCTCCCCGCCCCCTGTCTGCAGCTAGCTTCTTCCCCTGAGTGTCCGCGCCGGGTGCCCGAGGGTCCTCTGCAAAGTGCTTTCCTCTCCACGGGCCTGGGCAGCGTCAAATAGCAGCTGTGGGTAGTTAGATGGAGCTAGACAAGCCCGTGGTGCCCAGAGATAACACGCGAGCGGGGAGGGATCCAGTGAAAGCTTTAAATTCCTCTAGTAGTTTAAGCCCCAAGCAGCTGCAGAGCTGGTGGGAGCCCAGAGCCCGATTGCCGCCAAGGGGCTGGGGAGGAGTTTGGTGGGGCGGAGAGCGCTAATGGGGCCAATAGGGCAGTGTCCCTTCTCCTTTGCAGATTCGCCCTTTCCTCAGACGCCCAGAATGTTGAAACTACCTTTTATTACTTTAACAAAGAGCTCTGAAGTCCTATTACCTCTGTGAGGCATCCCTGAATACCGCCTGCCTTGCCACGTGTGTGTGGCAAATTCCGGGGTGGAGGGGTGAAGATTAGAAGAGGAAGAGTTAATCACCCAAGAGGAATATTGAATCTGAACCCTCTGTCACGTGTGTTCTAAGGGTAATGTCAGTTTTCACCGGATAGTTCAACTGACAATTTCGATATTTTCACCTACAAAAGTTTAAAAGAAAAACAATCTTTCTTTCTGTTGTACGTGCTTTCCTGTAAGGATCAAACGTAGTATTGCCCACTGTAGATATATGAAAGCAATCGCTACTTTTTACAATCACAGTCATCAATTTTTGTACTTTTCCTTAGGATATGAATACTTTTTTGATTAAAGGTTTAGTTCAACTTACAGTAACTCCTTTGACTAAGAAGCATTGATTTTACACATTCAAACCTTTTAAAAAAGAAGTAAACAGTAATCATGATAAAAATTGTCCTGGAGTCTTTCTGTTCTTCTTCAAGGCAGACTTATCCTAAGCTCTCGACATTAGTCTATTTTCTTCAGAACGTCAAAACCTGGGACTGACTCGGGCATCACACAGCCCTTTCCTGGACAGGCTTTCCAGTCCTTGTGAAAACTGTGTAACAATTACCTTGCCGCGCTCTTGAAAACGTGGGGGAAGATCGTCTTCGAAAGGCTTGGGAGGGGCTAGAATGATGCTTGTCAAGCATCAGCAGAGCTGGCTCAGCAAGCACGAAGGACGCGAGAATTAATGAAGGAAAGCAAGCTCATGCCACGAGGCCAGTTATCAAACCTTTTATGAATGTGAGCGCCTGTTTCTCTTTTATATCATTTTCATGTGTATCACCGGTGAAAGGCATTTAAGGAACTATTTTAAAAGGCCTCTTGCCTGGCTAGTGCGACGCCAGCCTGCACAGTCATGACGAGCCGCTCCTTGGCTGGGATTTTGCGCTTTCCTGCGGGTCCTCCAGCCCTGACAGCCTGTGACCCGGCCCTGAGGCTCCGCTCGCTGCGCTCGGCCGTCCGCAAGTTAAGCAGCGCTCCCCGGAGCCGGCTGCGGAGCGTGAGTACAAGGAGAGAGTTACAGGCCCGGGGTCAAGGTGGGGTTCACGCAGGCGGCCGCCCGACTCCGCCCGCCGTCTGGGGGCAGCACCCGAAGCCCGCCGCGAAGCGCGCGGCCAAGGGCACGTCAGTGCGCGGTTGCGTAGCCCCACGCAGCTTTCCTGGAGTGCTCCGTCTGTCCTAGGGCCCTGGCGAGGGACGCCTACCCTTGGGAAGCACAAGCGCGACGTGAGGCGTCCGTGGAGACGTCCACAGGGAACAGACAACTTCTGGAGCTGGTCTGGAGCTCCTTGGGGCCCTAAGATTGAAGAGAGCGGAAGGAGTCTTTCCTTTCTGTCCCCGTAGGAAAATAGCCTGACCAGCTGGCACGTCCAGCTCCAAGAGGAGGGGAGAGAAACTCAGGCACCGAGTCCTTACCAAGCCCCAGGAGGTCAGGGCTTTTCTTCCCGGAGCGCTGAGCATAGAAACGGACCTGAACCAGGCCTCGCGCTTTTCTGCACCTGAGCTGGGTTGTCTCACCGACCCGGGCGTCGCAGGTGCCTCCCAGCCCTCAGCCCAGGTACAGGGACGTCCCTCTTCTGCTGCAGGCTGCTGGGGCACTGCTAGCTCGGAGCCCAAGCACTATTCTCTCAGTCGGGGCTTCCTCAACGTCTGTGTCTCTCAGACATTTTCACCGGGAATCTGAAGAACCACGTGGGGACACTGATGGAGCCTCACCTTTCATTCCTTCTCAACGTCTGTGTTTGTCAAAGGGCGCTTTGTGTGCAGTTTTCTGAACTTGAGTGTCACTTTCATGGAATGAAGTAAACTCTTATTTCCTGAGCAGTACTTTCTTGTCGGAGATGACCCATGTGAACTTAGTGAAAACCCGACCAATTGCATTGTTCCAGAAAGAGAAATCTTTTTGAGATCCCAGCGTCCGCCTTAACATTAAGTGTCTGAAGAATGTAGAATCTTGTTCAAATTCATTTTCTGAAAAGGAGGTAGGGTTGTAATGTTCTTACAAGTTTCTGAGCAGTTTTTAAAAGACCAAACAGGTAAATTAATTGTAAGCACAGGACGTAAAACATTAGTTAGGAAAATTACCTAAAACACTTACTGAAAACTGGTCCCCCTTTCATATCCTCTGCTAGCAATCTCCCCCCTCCTATTTTAGTCCTCAACGTCCAAGGGAAAGAAGAAAGCAAAATACCCATTTCTTATATTTAAGTTACAGAAACTGTTGTTGAATTATTCAAATAAACCCCCAACAGTTCTTGAGTCTTTGATGTGGAGGTCTGACTAAGGCTTAAAAAGTTGGGCAGAAATATTCCTTATGACCAAAATACTACCTAATTCAGAATATGATTAGAAAAAAATAAGTTTTTGATGCTGAGAGGATCAGACGAGCTTCATTTTCTCTTTTTCAGACTAGCCTTATTTTTTCCTACAAATATCTTGTTTTAAAATGAAATCCACTTGCCAAAACATTTTTAGTTTTAAATTGATTTGATAATGTGAAAAAGAAGTATACTCTCAGTTTTAATTTTCCTGTTTATTGCCTTTATGCCAACAATGAAGAGCCAGGATTTAGAGCTTTGAATGAATCATAATCATTTTTAGTTCCCAAGTTCTTTCCAACTTGGAAGAGGATGTAATTTTATTTATGAGGTCAAACCAAGATTTAGTTTACTTTTTCATATCTTATCTCCCTTTTTCATATGTTATCTCCCTTTTTCATATGTTATTTTATTTATGAGGTCAAACCAAGATTTAGTTTTCTTTTTCATATGTTATTAGCCCTTCATTCTAATAACAGAGAGGCTTGAAAACTACAGTATATAGACAATATGAAAATAAGTAAAAATGGTTTCAGTGGTCAACACATACTAAATTTATCTTATTTTCCTTACAAATATTTTGTAGAGTCTAGTTAATTCTCCACTGTTGTGATCTTTATTACCTATTCATAAAATAATAAAAATTAGAATTTTGAGAGCAATGTTATTCAGTTTTTAAACAATATCAGCAATTTAAAAAATTGTTTCATTGGATATCTAGGTGATTTAGCTTTGGCTGAATAACTATGGTTACTTGAAATGGAGTAAAATGCAAGAAAATGTAGCCTGTAACATCACTCTTCTCATTATTAAACATTCTGTCACTTGTTATAACCCTTTAAATATTTCTGTTGTTCTCAAGTAAAGCCTTGATATTGTTTTGCCTTTAAACAGACAGGAATCTTGGGGTTTACCCATAAGTCATTTTCATCAGGGAATATTAAGAGAAATAACCTGCCCTGAATTTATGCCTGCTCTTTGATAGCTTCAAAGTGACTTTGTTGGGGTTTTCCTCTTTTTCTTTCCTTTGGTATAATTTATTTGTTATAATGACAGAGAAAGTACCTCTCTTTTGTTGGACCATAAAGTATTGAGACCAAGAAAGTTGAAACCTGACTAGGCCAGAGAAATGAAGTGGGAAACAGAAGAGCCTATATCTCTCAGATGTTCACCCCATCAGTAAATAGCAGATTAAGATGCCCTTTGGGGCTTATTGTATTTTTTTTTTTTTTGGGGACAGAGCCTCAAGCTGTCACCCTGGGTAGAGTGCTGTGGCATCATAGCTCACAGCAACCTTCAATTCCTGGGCTCAAGTGAGTCTCCTGCCTCCGCCTCCCAAGTATCTGGGACTACAGGCGCCCGCCACAACGCCGGCCATTTTTTGGTTGCAGCCATCATTGTTGTTTGGCGGCCCGGGCTGGATTCGAACCCGCCAGCTCAGGTGTACGTGGCTGGCGCCTTAGCCCGTTGAGCCACAGGTGCCGAGCCTTGGGGCTTATTGTAATTGAGCAACCCCAAAAGTATCCTAGTTATTTCATTTAACTTAAATTTTACTTAAGCCTATTTGGATTGGTAAGTATCCGAAGGTTCAGACCTGGAGCCTGTGGATGTCATGTTGGTTCTGAGATTCTTGGCTTCGAGAGTGGCAGTACAAGTGGAGTTGCTTAGCAACTTGGATGTAGTGATGGGGTAGGACTGTGTTAAATGGGTTGAGTTCAGCCAGTCTTGGGAAAAAAAAATAATGGTTAGCCAAAGGAGGTTATCAATTCAAATTAGACTATATTATTTTGGTTTTAGACCCCACAGTCAAAGATTTTTTTTTTTTAGAAACATACATCTAAAAGCACTTTTAGATCTTGGTTCACTTAAATTGACTGGAGCCCCAAGGCTGCCTGTACAGGAGAGCTGGGGGCCATGTTGGGGATGGTACATACAGGCTAGCTTTCCTGCCTGCTGCAGAGCGTTAGGGACAGTGTCAATCCCTTTGACTTTTAAGATGAGGTTTGGGCTCAGCGCCTGTGGCTCAATGGGCTAAGGCGCCAGCCACATACACCTGAGCTGGCGGGTTTGATCCAGCCCGGACCGCCAAACAACAATAACGGCTGCAACCAAAAAATGGCCAGGCGTTGTGGTGGGCGCCTGTAGTCCCAGCTACTTGGGAGGCAGAGGCAAGAGACTTGCTTGAGCCCAGGAATTAGAGATTGCTGTGAGCTGTGATGCCACAGTACTCTATCCAGGATGACAGCTTGAGGCTCTGTCTCAAAAAAAAAAAAGAGGAGGTTTGAAAGGACCACTTTTTTTTTTGTTGTTTTTGCAGTTGTCATTGCTGTTTTAGCTAGCGGGGGCCGGGTTCAAACCTGCCACCCTCAGTATATTGGGCTGGTGCCCTACACACTGAGCCACAGGTGCCTCCCTGAAAAGGAGACATTTTTTAACTATACTAGAAGGAAGTATAGTGAGATAGAAAGGGCAGTCTATGTCTCTTACCTGTTAGATGACTTGGGGAAGTGTGCTTTTTTTTTTTTTTTGAGATAGAGGCTCAGGGTCACTTCGGTCATGGAGCCTGGAACCCTTGGCCTCAGTCTCCCTAGTGGCTGGGATTATAGGCATAAGCCAGCACACCTGGCTAAGTATGGCAGTCTTCTATGCCTCAGTTTCCTCTTTAAAATGAAAAGAGTTGGACTAGATTATTGTTAGGGCCTTCTCAGGTTTGTGATTTGATGAGAAGTGAGGAAGGGTGATTTTAGGGATTAAATTATTGAACCTATCTCTCAATATTTCAGAATTTTTTTGGAATATGTTGTCATTATGATTTCACTTAACTCTGTTGCCGCTCTGTCTTCCTTGCTGGTTCCACCATACCTCTTTGACTTCCCAAAGTTGATGTGCCCTGGGGTCAGTTCTTGGATTTTTCCTCTCCATATAAGCTTATTCCTTTATTGATCTCATCTGTTATTATGGTTTTAAATGTGTGTCATATTCTGAAGATCATCCAATTTATATCTCTAGTCTGACTGTGCCTCTGAATTCTAAGCTATTCTATTGTGACTTCCTACTTCTTCTCCACTTGAATATCTAATATTCATCTCAAATGAACTCTTGCTTTCCTCCCCCAGTTTGCTACTCCTTTAGTCATTTTGATTTTAGTAAATGACAAAGCCATAGCTAACAATTTGCTCATGCCCCTAACCTAGGAGTCATCCTTTATTCTTCTTTCGTTAACATCCCAATTCAATTCACCAGGAAGTTGTGGTGGCTCTGCCTTAGAAACATCTCCAGAAGTTTTTCTGTCCTCCTCACCCTCACCACCACTGGACCAATCAAACATCATGTCTCTCCTGGGTATTATTATAATCTCTTAATTAGTCTCTGCTTCTACCTTTGTCCCCCCATAGCTTATTCTGCAATTTTGCAGCCAGTATGATCTTTCTTTCTTTTTTTCTTAAATCATAAACACATAGATCATATATACGTTAATGCATTTATGGGGTACAGTGTGCTAATTTCATATAGAATTAGGAAAGCTTACATCACACTGGTTAATATATACCTCATCTCGTTTACTTGATTATTGTTTTAAGACATTTATACTCTATACTAATAGATCTGACATGTACCCTTGAATTATGTACCATAGGTGTGATCCCACCATTGACCCTCCCTGGATCTGACCTCTCCCCTCCCCTCCCAACCCCTTTCTCCCTCCTTCAACTGGGCCATAGTTGTGATCTATTCTTCATATGAAAGTGTGAGTGATCATAAATTAGTTTCATAATAGTACTAAGTACAGTATGATCTTTCTAAAGTAAAATTATGTCTCATCCCTGTTCAAAAACTATAATTATTCCCCGTATAATGAGAGTGAAGTTCACAATACTTAACATGGACTCAAAAGGCCCTCCATAAGGAGGTCCTATTATTTCTTTCTAATATAATCTCCTACCACTCTTCCCTTCACACTCTGTCCCAGTCACACTGGCCTCCTTGCTAAACCCTGAATCTACTAAGCACACTTCCACCGTAGGGCCTTTTCCCTTCCTCAGACATCTTACATGGCTTTCTCCTTCACTTACTATGAGTCTGAAACACATATATCACAGAGACCTTTCTTAGCCATCCCATAAGCACCTTCCTCCATAGTTTCTCATCATTTACCTTGCTTTATTTTTCTTCATAGCACTTATCACCCAAGATATTGCTTATTTATCTAAAGTAGGTGCAAAAATGGCTCCTGCCTGCAATCCTAGCACTCTGGGAGGCCAAGGCAGGTGGATTACTTGGGCTCAAGAGTTCAAGACAAGCCTGAGCAAGAGACTCTGTCTCTACTAAAAATAAAAAAAAAAAATAGCCAGGTATTGTGGCTGGTGCCTGTATTCCTAGCTACTCGGAGGCTGAGGCAAGAGGATTGCTTGAGCCCAGGAGATTGAAGTTGTTGTGAGCTGTCATGCCACTGCACTGTACCCAGAGTGACAGAATGAGACTCTGTCTCAAAAAAAAAGAGAGAGAGGAAAGAAACTAACATGATTGATTTGAGTTGATCAGCTTTACTACTTAGAATTCTCTAAAGCACTTGACCACTTTATAAACAAAATCAGGGCTCAGGGTTCTGTGAGCAAGAAGCAGGAGTTGAGCATGGTGGTATATGCCTATAGTTCCAGCCACTCAGGAGGTTGAGGCGGGAGGATCACTTGAGCCCAAGAGTTCAGGTCCTGCCTAGCATAGCAATACTCAGAAAGAAAGAAGAAAAAAAGACATAAGAGGGGATAATGGCTGTTGGGTGGATATTTTAATAGTACCTTTTATACTTGTTCTTAGTGACAACTCTCACTTTGTCAGCCATTGCTTGTCTAAATAGATTGCCTTCTTGCATTTCAAGGCAGCAGATATTTAAATCAAAGAATTAAATCAAATATTTATCCCTGTTGTACCTAATTGTACTCATTATAGGAAGTGCATTTATTATCTGTTGCTGAATAACTAACCACTTTGAAACTTGATGACACAAAACAATAATTTATCTGCTCATGATTCTGCAGTTTAGGTTGGTCTTGCCTGGGTACATTTTTTGCTGGTCTCACCTAGGATCACTCAAGTGGCTGTAATCTTTGGTGGACAGATGGAGGCTAGGCCTCACTCTCCATGTGGTCTTTTAAGGAGATCAAGGCTCTTCACATGGCAAGCCATAGCGTATTAAAAGGGCCTTCCCCAAGTGTGCAAGTGCTGAAGATTCTGCTTCTGTTACATTTGTTCATGTCCCATTGACTAGAGCAAGTCATATGAAAAAAGCTAGAATCATTGTGAGGGAAGACTATTATTGTAGAAGAGCATGAATGCCAGGAAGTTTGATTTACCGGTGAGAATTATATAACAGTTTAACATAGGAGATTAACCACAGAAGAAAGAAGGAAAAAAATCACTGGAAAAATTGTGTGAAAGTCAAAGGAACCAATTTTTCAAAAGATTATTATCTGTTTTTATTCGGTATTGTGTTTCTTAAGCCTAGAACAGTACCTGGGACATAGTGGACACTCAAAAAACGTTTGTTAAATAAATGAATGAGATTCCAATGGTATTAACAGAAACGTAAGAAATGGGTTGACACCCATCTACAAAGTAAGGGCCCAGTTAAAGAGTAAACATGAGAAAGAGAACAAGATGATGTGATGACAAAGGTGTCTCCAGACATTATGTAAGTGACTTTCCCCCTACTGGTCCTCACTTTCTACATTTGTTACGTGGGATTCCTCAAGGATCTCCAAGAGCCTTTGTGCCTTATATTATCTATTTTTGCTTAAATTACAGTAAAACTTATGAGCTGATAATGTTTCCTGTTATCAGATGTGTGAAACAATGTATCTTGTTTCAGTTTCTGTAGGTCAGGAATCTGGGTGTGGCTTACAGGATACCTCTGGATCAAGGTCTTTCATGAGGTTACAACCAACCCAGGTTGTGTTCTGTTGGGAACATAGTCTTATCTGAAGTCTTGATTGAAAGGGATATGCTTCCAAGTTCACTTGTGTGGCTTTGGGAGGCTTCAGTTCTGTCAACAGGGCTGCTCACAATATGGAAGCTTGCTTCTCTTGGCATAAATTATTTCATGCTGCAAGCAAGTTCTGCTATCCACCCAACTTGTTGGCGCACTTTGTGCATCCCACTACGTGGCTGCTGGCCAGCCACCTGTGCTTTGACTACACCAAGTTCAAGCTGCTCAGCATCATCTAGACAACCATCTCGCGTGAGCTGTTGCCATGTTTGAATCACTCTTCAGCTACTGCAATCAGTCAAAAGAGCCATTCTTCTGGGGAATATTATATAACTTCTCTAAGTTTTGACTGAGTGAAATATAAAAGTCTGCAAAATAAAACTTTTGCTATGCATGATTTATTATATTTTTAAAAAATTAATATGCAATCTAAAAATGAATGCAAGTATGCCATGAAGACAACAGTTAGAATCAGAGAAAAGATAGACATGGTATTTTTCCTAGATATTTTTCATATATAGAAGCAATCGAGGCCTGTCCTGATTTAGGAACTCACTGTTCATGAGTTTTAGTTTGCTTAGCATCATTGGATTGTAATACAAAAGGTAAATTGTTATTAAAAGAAGAACCAGAAAATTGTCTTCAACTTGTCAACTTTATTAACTACTTGGGAACATATTCTAAAAAGAAATGTCTTGTCCTTTCTGGTGTAATGATGAGAGAGTAACTTCTTTTTATTTTTTTTCTTTTGAGACAGACTCTCACTATGTTGCCCTCCATAGAGTGCATGGTATCATAGCTTACAGAAACCTCAAACTCTGCCTCAGCCTTCCAAGTAGCTGGGACTACAGGCACCTACCACAATGCCTGGCTATTTTTTTTTGTTGCGGTTGTTAATGTTTAGCAGGCCTGGTCTAGGTTCAAACCCGCTTGCCTCAGTGTATGTGGCTGGCGCCCTAAACACTGATCTGCAGTGCTAAGCTAGAGTAAGTAACTTCTGATTGCTACTCTTTTCAAACTCCTACTTGGGGTTCAGTAGGCACTGAAAGTCTGTCAAGTTATCACAGAAGAAAAAGTGTTTTGCTGAATTATATTTCTCCTTATGGAGTATTTAATCCAGGTGCTGTCCTGGCCAGAAGCTCTCTTCTGTTTTCAATCATACTAATCATTAAACTATTTCATCTTTATCTGTTATTGAAGTACAAAGAAGTCTCTCTAACAGTTTGTCTCCTTCCCTCCCTTCTCATACTTTTTCTTTTTCCTGCCTCTTTAACATCTATTTCTCTCTCCTCTTTTTATTATTCCTCTCTCTTAAATCAACTAAATTCTTCACGTAACTCAAAATGAAGCATGTTAAATTTTGGAAAAGCCTTCTGTGTCACCACCAGTGCTAAAATTAAGAGTCACATAATTGCAGCCTTTGGTTTGATCTCGGAAAGAAGTAAGGGTATTTCCTTCATGTTCAGTAGCAGGAACCTACTTTTTCTCCCTGCATTTAACCCTGTTTTGCATTTGTTACTTTTTTTGAGAAGCCTAAAATGCTTCACATAGCTGTTTAATATTACGAATAAGTTTATTAATTCATTATAAGATATATGTTGTATGAATAGTTTAATATCTTTTATTAAACAGCTATTAAAATATAATTAAACTTTGGAGTTAATTAACAATGTCCAGAATTTAGACCACAGACCATGCTATTGGTTTGATTGTGCCTGCCAAATTTATGTGTTGGAAACTTAAACTCCAATGCAACAGTTTTAGGAGGTAGGGCCTTATAAGAGATGATTAGGTCATGAAAGCTCTGCTTCATGTATAAATTAATGTTGTTATTGTTATAATGGGAGTGGGTTAGTTACCATGAGAGTGGGCTTATTATATGCAGGAAAGTCAGTTCTGCCCTCCTTTTCTCCCCACCCCCACCACAAGCACTCTCTAGCCCTTCCACCTTCTGCCATGGGATGACACAACTAGAAGGCCTTCGTCAGATGCCAATGCCATGCTCTTAGACTTTACAGCCTCTGGAATTGTAGGAAATCAATTTCTTTTCTTTATAAATTACCCAGTCTGTGGTATTGTTATTACAAAACAACCAAGACTATGAATATATAAATGCATAACAGTGATGTATTTGATTCAAAAGATGTCTTTTTTTTCTTTTTTTTGGACAGAGTCTCACTTTGTCACCCTGAGTAGAGTGCCGTGGTATCACAGCTCACAGCAACCTCCAGCTCTTGGGCTTAGGCATTCTCTTGCCTCAGTCTCCCGAGTAAGTGGGACTACAGGTGCTTGCCACAACATCCAACTATTTTTTTGTTGCAGTTTTGGCTGGGGCTAGGTTTGAACCTGCCATCCTTGGTATATGGCGCTGGTGCCATATCCATTGAGCCAAAGGCACCACCCTAGATGTCTTTATTTTTTAAAAAATCAAATAGCAGTATCCAGGAGAATGGTTCCTATTTTAATAACAACTTAAAAATATTTTTTAATATCCAAATGTTTTTGGTAAAATAAAGTCAGTCAATTTATCAATTTAAAGGTTTATTTATATAAACATCTCAAACATAAAAAATGCATACAAATTACAAAGAAATCTAAAAATCATCTTCTTGGTAAAACACACCAAAAAACCAAACTATCTTCCATTTGATAGCAGTACCACTTACAAATTGCTATAAACTCTGAATAATGGTGGTGGTATAGACATCAAGGTTTATTTTCAAGTAAAAGAAGTCCAGGCATAGGTAATCCAGGGTTGGTATGGTTGTTCCATTAACTCCTTTGTGATCCTGCTTCTTTCTATGTTTCTGTTTGCCCAGAATATAGCTTTTATTCATAGGGTCATTTCATGGCCCAAGGTGACTTGAGCAGCCCAGCCATTATGTCTGCATTTCAGGCTTGAGGAAAGGCAAAAGGGAGCTGAGCTGTCTCTTTAGCCTCACATCACTTCCTCCTGCAGCATATCAATGAGAACTTACATAGCCACACCTAGCTAAGAAGAGGCCGGGACACAGGCTCTTTGTTCCAGACAGCCTATAACCAGAATTAAGGAAATGCAATGAGGTTCCTGTTAGGAAGTGGGAGAATGGATGCTGAGTGGACGTACTGGTGGAAGACCCTGTTATAGTGACTAAGGCAATGCAGTGAAATTGTATCAAGCTTATAAAAACCTTTCCACTATGAGGGAGAATATCCTACCTTGTGGCCCCATCCTTTCCCTATTTCTAAATCTGAAGCTCGTTTTCCCAGCCTTCTTTTTGCATTCAGGACACTGCACTGTGGCTTGGGCTCTAAGTCACACCCTACCACCCAGGACTTCGATTTAGAAGTGAGTAATGTGAAAAAGCAAATGCATATGTGGAATCCCTCTTTGTGAGGTAGCAGCAGAGACATCAAACTCTCTGAGCTGGCAGGGCAGCACTCCATGCTCAGAGCTGGCAGTGCAGTTTGTAGGATCTGTGTCCTCATCAGTGGCTGTGGTGACTCCCGTGGACCCACCATGTGGATTTATTTGGGCAGTTTTCCTGGGGGAGTAGCCTCTAATCCAGTATTTCTTGCATTTACATAGAATTAGAAACACTTAATATGCTTTTCTGCTTTAGCCATTCACAGGGGCTTTTTGATGTTTGCACCTCTGTTAGTTTTCCAGGGCTGCCAAAACAATGTGTACACCACAAGCTGGGTGGCTTTAATGATGGAAATTTGCCTTACAGTTCTAGAGGCCAGAAGTTCAATATCAAGGTTGTGGCAGGGTTCATTCCTTCTGAGGGATGAGCAGGAAGAATCTGTTCCAGGCTTCTCTCCTTGGACTTATAGATGGTTGTCTTCATGTTCACATGACATCCTCTCAGTATGAATATCTGTGTCCAAATTTCCTCTTTTTAAGAGGACACCAGTTATAATGGATTAGGGCTCCCTCTAATACTTCATTTTCATGTGATTACCTTTACAAAGACCCTATTTCCAAATAAGGTTGCATTCTGAGGTAGTGGTGGTGAGAACTTTAACATGCAAATTTGAGGGGTAACAATTCAACCCATAATGGTATCTAAGAACCCTCCCTGATCCAGGCGTGTCCTAGAACATCATATTAAGGTCACAATATCTCCTAAATCAATATAAAAATTTATTTCCTTCCCCCTTTCCAACATAACTTCAAGGCTCAATGGTCCAGGATGATTGTAGAATAATTTCTTTTAACAGGAAGATACTTGCACTAATAAAGTGAATTTAGATAATTTATAATTGGCTGATCTTTTAACAGGAAGATACTTGCACTAGTAAAATGAATTTAGATAATTTATAATTGTCTGAAGTGCAGACTACATTTGGTGGTTCCTATTCCAACTGAGAAGAGAAGAAAGTTTTATTCAATGACAAAGAGTTCACATTTTTTATTGTGAAGACTTCAGACCCCTACTGTGGGTTCCTCACACCTATCAGGTACCACTGTAACTGAGAAGGTTCCAGACAGTGGTTTGAATTGTAGATGCTGCAACTCAACACATTCTCTCTAGATCATCTCTGTTTTAGCTTTTTAAAAGATCACAGAACCAATGCAGCCTGTTTGTTTCTTTTCTTTCACGTTTTAAGGGAATATTGACAATGTACATGCAACCACTGCCAGCTCCATATTTCTTCTCCCCTACTGGATTTTTTAAAAACATTATTTTAACAGCATTTTATTCTGAAAATGTTCCAATACATACAAAAGTAGATGGTAGGCTGGAGTAGGTAGATCTCCTGAACTCCCCTCAGGAGTTCGAGACCAGCCTGAGCAAAAGTGAGACCCTGTCTCTAAAAAAAAAAAAAAAAAAAAAATAGCTGGGCATTGTGGTGGGCACTTGCAGTCCTAGCTACTCCAGAGGCTGAGGCAAGAGGACTGCTGGAGCCCAAGAGACTGAGGTTGCTGTGAGAACGCTTGAAACAAAGTGAGACTTTATCACAAAAAAAAAAAAAAAACCCTCAAAAAGAAAAAGAAAAACAGACTATTGTAATGAATCCCCATATACTTATGACTCTAATTTGACAATTATCAACTTTTGACCAATTTTGTTTCATCTACACCCAATGGTTCCCAAATGAGGATGATTCTGTCCTCTGTGAACATTCAGTGATATTTGGCATCATAATGGGGGAGAGATACTGCTGGAGTCTAGTGGGTAGAAACAGGGATATCACTAAGAATCACACAGAACAGCCCTGACAACAAAGAATTATCAAGCACAAAATGTAAATAGCGCTGAGGTTGAAAAATCCTGACCTATACCTATACGGACTGCCCTCCCACCTTACAATTACTGGAAGCAAGGCCTGGGACCGTGGCTCAGGCCTGTAATTCTAGCACTCTGGGAGGGAAAGGCAGGTGGATCACTTGAGCAGAGCCTGAGCAAGAGTGACACCCTCTCTACTAAAAATAGAAAATCCAGTTGGGTGTTGTGGTGGGCACCTGTAGTCCCTGGTACTCAGGAGGCTGAAGCAAGAGAATCTGTTGAGCCCAGGAGTTTGGGGTTGCTGTGAGCTATGATACCACGACACTCTACCCAGGGTACCAAGTAAAACTCTGTCTCAAAAAAAAAAAAAAAACCCAAAAAACAAAAAACAAAGAATTCCTTGAAGCAAGTCACGGATATCATATTTCATCTGTAAACATTCTAGAATGTGTCTGAAAAATAAGAATTTATAAAACATAACCACAATACAACTATTTCATTTAAAATAAACACTAATTTCTGGTATCATTAAACATCTATTCAGTGTTCTAGAGATATCTGCAGTGGTCTATCCTGAAAATCACACACTGTCACTTCTGTAGTATTCTCCTGGTTGCAAGCAAGTCATAAAGTCTTGTCCACACTCAAAGTTTCACCTTCTTAGGTGAGGATTATTAAAGAATTTGTGGACATATTTTTAAACCATCATATCCTTTAAGTCTCTTTGAATCTATTGATTTCCCTACCCTTTTCTTTTCCCCCTTGCAACTTAATTCTTTAAAATAAAAATGGGCGATTTGTCCAGTAGAGGGTCCCACAGTCTGTTTTTTGGTTTTGTTTTGTTTTTGCTGATTGAATCCCATGGATTTGTTTATCAAGTTCATCTGTCCTACTTCCTATTATCAGAATAATCAGATTCAGGTTTGATTTCATCTGCTTGCTTGCTTGTTTTGGCAAGACTATTTCATAGACAGTGTCTCATATTCCATTCAGAGGCACATGTTATATAGTTATCTTGCTTTTTGTGACCATCATTGATGATCATTGCCTTGATCTATTATTTGACTAAGGGTTGGAAAACAATGATATTTGAATTCTGAAAGTCTTTCTTGCTTTATTAGGTATAATATATCTATAAAGAAAGGCTTCTTCTCATCAATTATTCATTGCCCTGAGCTAGGCATGACTTTATCTTATGTGACTAGCCAAGTGACCTCTAGTGTTAGAAGCTCTGCTCCATATATCATACACAACAGTACAGAATCTTATCATGGGGCTCAATAAATGATAAGGATAAGAAAAATAGCAATAGATAAGATTTATGATTGTATCCTGTGTCCTGAGTACTATGCTTAGTATTTGTGAAGTAGGTCTGATTACCTATATGAATCAGTTGAAGAAACTGGGGAATAGAATTTAGAATTTTATGCATCCTTCATTGCTCAAGTTCATGTTGCTAATAAGTGACAGAAGCAGGATATTAATCTAGGCAATCTGACTCTTGAGCCCAAGTTCTCAACCATTAGGACATCCTGTGATAACGTAACGAACCCCTTAGAGAAGAGCAGATATGTGAAGTCAGTTAAACCTCCTGAATGCAGTGTGGTCAAGTATAAATGGCCTGGGCTTTAACCTCAGAAGGATGTAGGCAGAATTTTTGTCTTTATTATTTACTTTGTGACCCTAACAAGCTTCTTAGCCTCTTCAAACTTTTCTCGTCGGTGAAAGATAGATAAATTCTACATCATAGTGTAGTCATGATGGTTTAACCTAATAGCTTATTATATGTTGGGCATTTAAAAGTTATGAAAACATTAGCCAGGTGTTGTGGAATGCACCTGTAGTTCCAACTACTTGGGAGGCTGAGGCAAGGGAATTGCCTAAGCCCAGGAGTTGGAGGTTGCTGTGAGCTGTGTGACGCCACAGCACTCTACCAAGGGCGATAAAGTGAGACTCTGTCTCTACAAATAATAATAATAATAATAAATGTTATGAAAAGATGTATACATATGTGTACTCAATAATTAAAAGACAAATAAACCAGTTAAAATAATGGCAAAAGATATGAATAGATACTTCTCAGAAAAAAGTATAGGAATGTGAAGAAGCCCATGAAAGGATGCTTGAGCATTAGTCATTAGGGAAATCCAAATCCAAACTACAATGAGATACCACTTTATCCCTACTAGAATGGCTGTAATTAAAAAGACAGATAATGGGCTTGGCACCTGTCTCTCAACGGGCTAAGGCACCAGCCACGTACACCTGAGCTGGTGGGTTTGAATCCAGCCCGGGCCTGCCAAACAACAATGACGGCTGCAACCGAAAAATGGCCGGCGTTGTGGCGAGCAGCTGTAGTCCCAGCTACTTGGGAGGCGGAGGCAGGAGACTCACTTGAGCCCAGGAATTGGAGGTTGCTGTGAGCTGTGATGCCACAGCACTCTATCCGGGGTGACAGCTTGAGGCTCTGTCTCAAAAAAAAAAAAAAAAAAAAAAAAGACAGATAATGGAAGGAAGTATGGAGAACTCTCAAAGAACTCAAGCTAGACCTCCCGTTTGATCCTGCAATCCCATTACTGGGCATCTACCCAGAAGGAAAAAAACCCTTTTATCATAAGAACACTTGCGCTAGACCATTTATTGCCGCTCAGTTTACAATCGCCAAAATGTGAAAACAGCCTAAATGCCGGCCAACCCAGGAATGGATTAACAAGCTGTGGAATATATACACTATGGAATACTATTCAGCCATTTAAAAAATGGAGACTTTACAGTCTTTGTATTAACCTGGATGGAAGTGGAACACATTATTCTTAGTAAAGCATCACAAGAATGGAGAAACATGAATCCCATGTACTCAATTTTGATATGAGGACAATTAATGACAATTAATGACTCGGTGGGGGTGAGGGAAGGGGAGAACAGAGAAAGAAAGAAAGAGGGGATGGGGAAAGGAAGAGCAGAGAGAGGGAAGGAGTGAGGGGGGGTCTTGGTGTGTGCCACAGCTTTTGGGGGCAAAACACGAAGTAAGAGGGACTTTACCTAACAAATGCAATCAGTGTAACTTGGTTTCTTGTACCCTCAATGAATCCCCAATAATAATAATAATAAAAAAGACAGATAAAAAGTTCGGCCCCTATAGCACGGTGGTTACAGCACCAGCCACATACACTGAGGGTGGTAGGTTTGAACATGACCCAGGCCAGCTAAACAATAACAACTGCAACAAAAAAATAGCTTGGCATTGTGGTGGCCACTTGTAGTCCCAGCTACTTGGGAGGCTGAGGCAAGAGAATTGCTTAAGCCCAAGAGTTTGAGGATGCTGTGAGCTGTGATGCAACCACACTCTACCAAGGGCAACATAGTAAGACTCAGTCTCAACAACAACAACAACAAAAAATGAATACATAAAATAAATTTTATAATAAAAAAAGACAGAAAATAAGAAGTGTTGGCCAGGATGTGGAGAAACTGAAACCCTCAAATATTGGCTGTAGGAATGAAGAATGGTGCAACTGCTTTGAAAGACAGTTTGATAGTTTTTTTTTTTTGAGACAGAGTCTCACTATGTCACCCTCCGTAGAGTGCCATGGTGTCACAGCTGACAGCAACCTCCAACTCTTGGGCTTAAGCGATTCTCTTGCCTCAGTCTCCCAAGTACCTTGGACTACAGGTGCCCACCACAACGTCTGGCTATTTTTTTTTTTGCAGTTGTCATTGTTGTTTAGCTGGCCCAGGTGGGGTTCAAACCCTTGGTGTATGTGGCTGGCGCTGTAACCACAGTGCTATGGGCACCGAGCCAGTTTGACAGTTTATAAAAGGATTAAACATGGAATTATAATATAGCCCAGCAATTCCACTCCTAAGTATAGAGCCAAAAGAAAGAATTAAATATACACACAAAAATGTATACAAATGTTCAAAACAGCATTATTCATAATAGCAAAGAAGTAGAAAGAACTCAAAGGCCTATTAACTGATGAATGGATAGATAAATAAAATGGGATGTATTTCCAGAAAGGCATATTAGTCATCCTTAAGAAGGAATGAAATCTGATACATTCTGCAACACAGATGAACCCTGAAAACATTATGCTCAGTGAAAAAATCCAGGCACTATAGACCATCTATTGTATAATTCCATTAATATGAAATGTCCAGAATAAACAAATCTTTGGAGACAGCAAATATATTCATGGTTTCCTAGAACTCAGGAGATTGAATCTAAACTGGGAGGAAGAGTACTGAATATGGATTTTCTTTGAGGGGAGGACAGGAAAAATGTTTTAAAATTAGATTATGTTGATAGTTGCACAGCCCTGTGAATTTATTTTTTATAATTGCATTGTACTATTTATTTATTTTGAGACAGAGTCATGACACTGTACCATGTCACATTTAGTAGAGTGCCGTGGTGGCACAGCTCCCAGCAACCTCAGACTCTGGGGCTTAAGTGATTCTCTTGCCTTAGCCTCCCAAGTAGCTGGAACTACAGGCGCCCGCCACAATGCCTGGCTATTTTTTTGTTGTAGTTGTCATTGTTGTTTCGCTGTCGAAGGCTGGATTCAAACCCTTCCAGCCCTGGTGCGTGTAGCTGATGCCTTAATCACTGAGGTATGGGCACCAAGCCTGAATTGTATTCTTTAAAAGGGTGAATTGTTGAGCTTGGCGGGGGAGGAGCCAAGATGGCGGTCTGTAGCCAGCTTTCTGCAGACACTCCTGTCCAGAAGGAGAGTTAAAGGACAGAAATTTAGCAAGAAAGCCAACGGTTTGGAGCTGAGTCAAGAAACAAGGTCGAGGAACGCATATCAACCCTATTGGAGCGACCTGCGACTCCAAGGATACAAATAAAAGGTACAGAGCACATCACCAGGCGGATGGGAGTTCCCTCCCCCAAGAGAACAGCTCGCAGTATACGCCATACCTCCATACAAACAAGCGAGCAGAGTTCGGCTGTCCTCCCACTGTACCCCACGGGAGAGACCCTCTAAAAACCGGACCTCCTTCCCCTGTGCCGCAGCACCCTCCTGCCAGGCATAAAGCGGTATAAAACTGTATATATTCTCCA
>CAUYON010032328.1:0-54704 GCA_963573935.1 Arctocebus calabarensis
TGGTTTTGATTTGCATTTCTCTAATAATTAGGAATGATGAGCATTTTTTCATATGTTTGTTTCCAATTAGCATCTTTATAGAGAGATCCTGGAAAATTCTTGAATGTCCATAAAATAAATTCTCTGTGGGATTCCTAAATCTATGGGTACATGCATTTCAATTTTATAGATATCACTTAATCAGTAACTGCATTACAAGAAACAGATACTCCAAGGAACAAAAGTCTCTCTGATTTAATTCCTCCCCTGAAGGAAGGTGAAAAAGATTTACCAGACATTGTAACAGAATCCCCTTATTATCACAAGCTATGTTGAATGTGTGTGCCTACAGACTGGGTGAATAAGAAGGAGGTGACCTGGATGAGGAAAAAAAACAAAGAAAATTCTTTGGAATTTAAAAAGGCTGGCATCTTAACTGATAGGAGAAAAGGTGACAAAGAGAGAGACTGAAAAGGCCTCTTCTTCTTAATTACTAGGTCTTGACCCTGGAGGGAGCTTGCTGTTTGTGACTTATTCATGTGCTGCTTTTAAAGACTCATTGTCTCTCAGTTAGAGCCACTGAGCAGTTCAGAAGAGAGGTTGATGGGAGGCTCAAGACTTTTATGGTATGTGCTAGGATTTTTCTCAGAGGCTCCACTGTTCAACGTGTTTTATTTATCTATTACAGCTATATAGAGCAACCATTAATATTTATTATTGTCTCTTATCATCTGTGGGTCGACTGGGCTCAGTTGAGTGGTTTTCACTTGAGGACTCCTTTGCGCTCATATGTGGGCTCCAATTTCAACTGGAATTGCCCAGAGGAATTTATAATTTTTTCCAGCTCTCTATTCCAGAAGAGAATAGAAACTTGGCTGATAGTCTTTGGGTCCCAAGACTAACACCTAATTCAAACTGACTTAAAGGAAAAGACAAATTTATCAGCTCAAGTAACTTCGATACTACTTCAGGAACCTGATCTAGCAGATAAAATAATCTTATTAGTAATTTATTTCTTTGCATCTCTCAAATGACTTTTCTCTCTGTTGGCTTCTGTTTCAAATACACCACCAAGAGCTCCAGGCTTAAGGTTAACAACCTTGAGAGAAGGAAACCATCTTTCTCACAGTAGCCTCAGCACACCATTAAAGCTTTTCTTGGATGGAGTCTTGTCATCAGCACATCCCTGCACTGACACTGGGTCTTCTCAGACTCACCTGAATTGTATGAAAGGAGAATGAGGGTGACTGGCTTATTAAGATGAAACTGGAAGTAGACTATATGCAAAGACACAGGTGTCTGTTGATAAGGCCCTAGCATGGCACTAGTGTGACAATGCCAGAAGTTATACTTTGGGTGACACTGTGGTTCAATTGGTTTTCAGACCCAGGGCTGTGATTGGGAGAGCCCTGAGACTTTATCACCTTTGAAAATAGTGAATGGGTATGCAGAATCGTAGCCCATTAGGAACCATTGACTCCAGTTCCCAACCAAGTGATGGAGTCCCTTGACACCTCTGCAAACACTTAGAAACTCTCAGTGACGGGAGCCTTGCTTACTGCCTTTGAAAGATCTTTCACTTTGAAGCATTGCTACATGTTTTTTTAAAGTCATTATAAAGTAAATTAAATACAAATACTTTAAGTGATTCTCATGCATAAGGCACTGGGCATTGCACTTTCTATGTACTGTTTCTATTTTGTATGCTATTTTTTTTTTTTTTGAGACAGAGACTCACTTGTGTCACCCTTGGTAGAGTGCCGTGGTGTCACAGCAAACAGCAACCCCCAACTCGTGGGCATAATTTGTTCTCTTGCCTCAGCCTCCCAAGTAGGTGAGATTACGGGTGCCTGTCACAATGCCCAGTTATTTTTTTGTTGCAGTTGTCACTGTAGTTTAGCTGGCCCAGGCCGGGTTTGAACCCACCAGCCTGGGTGTATGTGGCCGGACCCCTACCTACTGAGCTATGGACACAGTCTTGTATGCTTTTTTTGCACAAAGAATTACTATTATTAGTCCCACCTTACAGAAGAGGAAACCAAGTAACTCAGATATCTGAAGGACAAACTCCTCATGATAAACCTCTCCATTATGAAAGTCTGCCATCCTGTGATTTTTGCCCTTTGATCTTACTTTGGCCTTTTAGAATTGTTTGGATAAGCGCTTCAAATCATTTTAAACAGCAATTACATACCTCTTAAGGCTTCAGTCTTCTAAAGAAAGCATCGCCTAGCACCTTCTTACACCCTGAATGTAAAATAGCTTGCAGGTATTTCACTAAATGCACTTCTTTGGGTGTGCTTAAGTGTCCTTAAAATGTGCTTAAAACCCAACCTGCTCCCAATGGGATCTAACCAGTGTGAAATGCTATGGGGCCTTCTGTTGGCTAACACACAACTGTCAGCACAACTCAGACGACTCTTAGTTTGTAAGGAGTGGCATTCCACTAACAGCTCAGGTTGAGCTTGGAGTCATCTTCCATTCTATGCTTCTAGGGAATCTTTCCCAAGTTGGAACAGGCCAGTTAACTTTTCCAGCCTCTGGGGCAGAACTTTCCCTTTATTCTTGTTAAATTTCACCTTGTTCATTTCAGTTTATCATCCCATCTGTTAGTGGAAATTCTCTTTGCAACATTCTGTTCCTCAGTTATCTGTCCCACGTTGAGTTATCTTCAGACTTGATAGGAATGCATTTATCAAGTTAAAGATTAAAATAAAAACAACTTTGGACAAAATAGAGGCAAGAATAGAAAATGCCACCGGAGTTAACAGATCCCTCCAACTTTACCATCACTCCATCTTCAGTTCTACGTCTCCCACAAGGATTTACAAGAGATTTTGACAAACTACCAATAAACCATGCCCAAGGATCTATCACTCTTGTTAAAATACTTCAGGTGGAAAAGAGATTAGCTTGTCATTCTTTTATTCATTTGATTGTCTTATGATATTTATTGAGCACTGGCTCTGCTATTTATTAGCTGAGAGGCCCTGGTTAAGCTGCTTAAACCACATGTGCCTTCATTTTCTTACCTATAAAAAGGGGCCAATAATCTCACATACCTCACAGAGCTGATGTGGAAATTAAATGAGGTAATAAACATTAAGTAACTTAGCATGGTTTCTAGCAGATGATAAATGCTGAATCAATATGAAACAGAAAGCCTCATTTTGAACTAGTTAATAACTGATTTGTCTTAGTTAATGCTGGTTTCCACCCTTCCTGGTTCCTGGGTCAAGACCCTTTCTATGTTTATGTTTTTAAATTAATGCACAATAGTTGTACATATTCATGGGGTACATGTGATATTTTGACACATGCATATAAGATGTAATGGTCAAATCAAGGTAATTGGGACATCTACCACTTCAAACATTTAGTGTTTCTTTGTGTTGGGGACATACCCAATCTTCCCATATATTTTGAATATACTATAAATTCTTATTAACTATAATCACCTTGCTGCACTATGGAACACCAGAACTATTCCCTTATCTAACTGTATTTTCTATTCATTAATCAACCTCTTCTCATTCCCCCTTCTGTCTATCCTTCCTAGCCTTGAGTAACCACCATTTTACTCACTACTTCTAAGAGATGAAATCTTTGCCTTTATTTGGTCCCTCTCTGGACTGCGGGCAATGCTCCCTCCTGCAGCCCCACATGCTCCCTCCTGTGGCCCCACGGTGCTCCCACCTATAGCCCGACAGTGCTCCTCCTGCAGCCCTGTAGTGCTCCCACATGCAACCCCACAGTGCTCCCACCTGTAGCCCTGCAGTGCTCCCACATGCAGCCCCACAGTGCTCCCACCTACAGCCCCACACTGCTCCCTCCTACAGCCCCGCAGTGCTCCCACCTGCAGCCTCACAGTGCTCCCTCCTGCAGCCCTGTAGTGCTCCCACATGCAGCACCACAGTGCTTCCTCCTGCAGCCCCACAGGGCTCCCACCTGCAGCCCCACAGTCCTCCTACCTACAGCCCCGCAGTGCTCCCTCCTGCAGCCCTACAGGGCGCCCTCCTGCAGCCACACAATGCTCCCACCTACAGCCACACACTGCTCCTCCTGCAGCCCTGTAGTACTCCCACCTGTGGCCCCACAGTGCTCTCTTCTATAGCCCCACAGCATGCCCTCCTGCAGCACCACACTGCTCCCTCCTGCAGCCCCGCAGTGCTCCCACCTGCAGCCCCACAGTGCTCCCTTCTAGAGCCCCACAGTGTGCCCTCCTGCAGCACCACAGTGCTCCCACCTGCAGCCCTGCAGTGCTCCCTCCTGCAGCCCCACAGGGCTCCCTTCTAGAGCCCCACAGTGTGCCCTCCTGCAGCCCCACAGGGCTCCCCCCTGCAGCCCCGCAGTGCTCCCCCTTGCAGCCCCACAGGGCTCCCCCCTGCAGCCCGGAGTGCTCCCCCTTGCAGCCCCACAGGGCTCCCCCCTGCAGCCCCACAGTGCTCCCCCTTGCAGCCCCACAGGGCTCCCCCCTGCAGCCCTGCAGTGCTCCCCCTTGCAGTCCCACAGGGCTCCCTCCTGCAGCCCCACAGTGCTCCCACCTACAGCCCACAGTGCTCCCTCCTGCAGCCCCACAGTGCTCCCTCCTGCAGCCCCACAGTGCTCCCACCTACAGCCCCACAGTGCTCCCTCCTGCAGCCCCACAGTGCTCCATCCTGCAGCCCCACAGGGCTCCCACCTGTAGTCCCACAGTGTGCCCACCTGCAGCTCCACGATGCTCCCCCCGTGCTCCCACCTGACGCCCTGTGGTCTCCCGCCTGAAGCCTCATAGTGCTCCCACCTGCAGCCCTGCAGTGCCCCCTCAGGATCCTCACCAGTTCAGATGAGGATCTAGTGCCCTCTCTTTTTCTCCCTCACTTTGGTTAATTGTCATTTTATCATCTTGGTGGCATTTTTTTTTTTTTTTGGTCCTTCTGCCCTTCCTCCTATCATCCCTCCTCTCTGGTTTTAAAACCCCGCCTGGCAAGTGCCTGCAGCTGCCCACTACGGCCAGTCACTGTGCAACTGCCCTTGTTGGCCTTGCTGTTGGCCCCCTGGGGGACTGCGCTGAGACGCGGAAGAGGGAGACGCACCCTCATTCCCTCTCCTTTCTCCCCACCCTTCTCTCTCTTATATTAGGACTGAGCAGGTTCTTTCCCACCTCTTTTTTCATGTATGGGGATGTGGGGTCTGAGCATCCCCCACCCCAAGTCCCAGGCCCCATCACACACCCCTTTCTCCAGCCATAAAAATGTGTGTAATCATATTATCGAAGGAAGAAGATTCTTCCCCTCTCTCATCTCCTCCCTCCTCCATATTTTCAAGGCCACTCCAGGGTTACCATCATCCCCACCTCAGGGAAACCTATTGTGTGGAATGCATGATAAACGCTGACCCTCTCGAGCTGCGGGACACAGCAGCACAGCCCAACTTTCCCTCCTGTCTCCACTCAAGTCCTGCTGGATAAAAATGTGGCTAGCTTAGAACACCACACTAAGGTTCTAGAAATAAGGGGGTTGGGGGGACAAAAGCATCACGCTAACACAGAGGATATTGTCAGAAGAAGACAGTGCTTGGGAATGCCCAGTGATCGCTGTGCCCCCAGGCTAGCCAAGAGGAGGCCCAGGGCACTCAGGGGAAAGGTACCAGCATTTGCTCAGGACCAAGAGCAGGCCAGGCCTACATCAGAGCTTTACCACGCAATCTTGTTTACTCTTTGATAGGTCTCTACATAAATGAGAAAATAAAGGCTCAGGAAGACTTGGCAGCCCTCAGCACAGGTGAGTTATAGAGGTAGGATTTGAATCTCGTCTGTGTGGCTTTTACCTCCCACCCAACAATGTTATCAAGGAGGATGGATGCAGTGAAAATACAGAAATAACTATTATATAAATGAGACTGTGAGGCAGATTTAATTTAATTTTATCAGTTTATTTATTATTTCTTTGAGACAGGTTCTCACTCTGTCACCTGGGCCCCAGTGCATTGGCATTACGGTAGCCCACTGCAGCCTCAACCTCCTAGGCGCCAGTGATCCTCCTGCCTCAGCCTCCCAAGCAGTTGCTCAGGCCGGTCTTCCCACCTCGGCCTCCCAGAGTGCTAGGATTACAAGTGTCAGTCACCACCCTGGAGCCAAGGCTGATTTTTTTTAAGAAATGTTTTTCCTGTGTTCCTAGAGATGCCAGAGTAAATGACCACAAACTGAGAGGGTTAGAGCAATAGCCACGTGTCTTCCCAGTTTTGGAAGCTGGAAGTTCAAACTTAAGGACTGTGCTCCCTCTGAAGTCCCAGGGGAAAACCCTCCTTGCCTCTTCTAGTTTTCGGTGGTTCTCAGCAGGCCTTGGTAGTCTCTGCCCCTGCCACGTGGGGTCTCCGTGCTCTCTCCTTTCCTTGCAAGGTCACCACTGGATTTGGGCCACTCCAATCCAGTATGACCTCATCTCAACTGATTACACCTGCAAAGACCCTATTTGGTCACATTCAAGGTTCTGGTGGTCATGAGCTTGGGTCTCACATGTTCGGCCCCTCCCACCTTGCCCTGGGTGAGCCCCGCTGGCAACTGGAGCCCGGAGCCCGGCGCTGCTTTACCTTCAGACTCCCAGGAGCAGCTCAGCCCTGTCTACAGCTGTGTTTGAGCCGTGTGGTGCGGGAGCATCACTAAGGCAGGAGGGGGTCAATCGGGGCTTGAATTTCTGGGAGTGCTTCTTCCAGCATCCTTGACCCTCCCTGTGTCTTTCTTGCCCAGGAGCTGGCCCTCACTCTCTGTGACTGTCTGGTTGACTGGAACCTTCCTGTGATGGGCTGGGTGCCGACCACGTCCCGGAGGGGCCCTGCTGTATTATTGTGTGCAGGTCATCTGAAGGTCACTCTGGTCCAGGCAGGCCCCCTCCCCTGGTTACAGTGATGGGACATTTCTTGCCACTGTAGTGGCTGAAAGTTAATTCAGGGGGTGCTGACGCCCAGGCTGGTGTGCCTGCAGTCAGGGCTGGTCTTCCTTCCCGTCCTAGCTGCTTCAGGGAGCACGCTCTTCCCGAATCTCTGTCTGCCACGGTCTCCATCACCTTCCCACATGGGCACTGCAGCCCACGTCCCTGCACGCGGCAGTCAGGGCGGCCCACTCCCGCCTCCCTCTGCAGCCAGGGGAGCGCCCAGGGGCAGACTCCCATCTGCCTGTCCTCTCAGGTGTTTGCATTTGCCACTCTCGCTGTGTTTTTTGTTTTTTTTTAAATTAAGTCATAAACACATAGATCATGAACACATTTCTGTGGGGTACAATGCGTTGATTTTTTAATACAATTTGGAGTGCTTGAATTAATATAGCTTTCGCCTCATTTACTTGATTATTGTGTTAAGACATTTATCTTCTATATTTGATAGACTTGACTTGTACCTTTGCGATACGCTCCATAGGTGTGGTCCCACCGTTTACCCTCCCTCCATCAAACCTCTCCCCTGCCCTCCCTTCCCACTCCATTTCTCTCCTTCATCCTGTGCCACCCTCCCCACCTCCGGCTTAGGTCTCCAAAGCCTGCCTACTCACCGACCTGGCCCTCCTGGCTCCCCCTTTCCGGGTATCCATTCCCAGAGGCCGCCAACCACACTCACATACGGGAGATGCCAGGATAAGAGGGACAGTGGAGCGGCCCAGAGGGCTCTGTCCTCCCCAGCCCAGCAGCCGCCGAGCAGCAGTGAGTAAGCAGAAGCCCTCTGCTGCCCAGGCAGAGCCAGGAAGACCAGCCCACCCAACCCATTTCCTAGAAGGAAATGGATGCTGTGGTGTGTCTTCAGCCATCCCAGGATCCCTCGGGAGGAGGGGTGTGTCTTCAGCCATCCCAGGATCCCTCAGGAGGCGGATGGGTGTGGAGTGGTAGGGGTGCAGTCTTCTCACCATTCCCACGAGTTTTACTGGAACAAGGGACTGGCTTTCAGCCTGGACTCTCACTGCCGGGCATTCAGTCCCCTCACGATGCGGGTCAGCAGCGTCGGAATCTACCCAGGACTCCTGCTTTAGTCATCCACCTATATTTATCTCCATGGCATTTTTCATCTACTGACATAACGTGATGAGTGAGGTAACGCAAAACAGATTTGACCGCCTGTTTATTGTCTGGCTCCCTCCCAAAAGGCAGCCCTCCCTCCACTCAGAGCCTAGAACAGTGCCTGCTCAGGCCAAAGTAGCATTCAAACAGTCATTGAATGCACGAATGATGGAGGGAGAAGGAAACGACCCAGCCCTACCAAATGAACTGGAAGGCGCTGACTTCAGAAATGGCCTCATCTTTTCCCCTGTTAACCTAAATGACAAATAGAGAGAGGCTGTTTAAAAGAAAAGTTATTTATTTGGGAATAGAACATTGTATTGAGAATATATGTATCAAAGTAAACAGTGGGCATATTCAGGGACGTAAAGGAAGACAGGTTTTTAAAGGAAAAAATGAGGAGAATTAACTGTTTTGAAATATCCTTGGCTACAAAGGTCAATAATAAGGGGAAGGCCATTCCAAGGCTGGACAGACGATTGTTGGGCAGACGTCCTTGCAAATGTATTTTGTGCAAGTTTCGATGGCCTTTGTGTGAGGTTGTAGGTTTGTGCGGAGTCTTATGTTGTAGTTTTTGTTAGACAGCAAGCCTGAGAAACTTCTCTTTATGGCCTTTACACGTTCTATCTGTTAAGGGTTTGTTTTGTATTTTATTTTACCTTATTTCAAATTAATATGAGAGTACAAACGTTCAGGTTACATTGTTCTCAATTCTAAGGGAAAGTTCAAGTTGTAGCTGAGCACTTCACCCAGGGGACGTGCTGAACACCCTCACCTTGTGCACATTGGGTGAGATCCCGCCAATCGCCCTCCCTCCTTCTCTCTCCCTCTTGACAGACTGTGTGGGTTTTACCTTTCATGTGGGTGTGTAGTTCTTTATATATTGAGTACATTGCAAATTTTTGTTTAGTGACCGCATTTTTATTTCGACCACTTTCACACTCCTAATTTTTCCTGAAAGAAAGCCGAGAACAGTCCAGAAATTCTAAGTAACTCCTCAGATTCATCACTGGAACTGGGCTATGCATTCTTCACGGAACTTCGAGACATATCACCCTTTGAGACATGATACCCTGTGTGACCTTTCCCTACATTCTGGGAAGGGTGTGAAGGTGATGACACCCAAGGCTTATTGAGGCTGAGTAAGTTTCTCAGATCACACAGCCATAATTTAAAATCAGGTCTATCTGACCCTAACACTTCTGCTTTTCTCCTTTAGGTCGGGGATGACAAATATATTTCACTTCAAGATCCAAGTGCAATTAAGTAAGAATGCAACTTGGGGCCATCTTTTTTTTTTTTCCTTTGAGACAGAGTCTCACTTTGTCACCCTCGGTTGAGTGCCATGGCATCATATGTGGCGCACAGAAACCTCAAACTCTTGGGCTCAAGAGATCCTTGAGCCTCAGCCTCCTGAGTAGCTGGGACTAAAAGCGCTGGTCATAATGCCTGGCTAGTTTTTCCATTTTTAATAGAAACAGGGTCTCACTCTGGCTCAGTCTGGTCTTGAACTCCTGAACTCAGGCAATGCACCCACCTCCACCTCCCAGAGTGGTAGGATTACAGGCTTGAGCCACCGCACCTGGCCAGAGTCACCATCTTGAGAAGGTGCCTGAGACGGCATCCGGGTTCCACAGGCAAGAGCACATGCTAGGCTAGCGATGTCTGCCATGGGCACAGGATGGTGCGGGACATGCTCCGTCATCCCCAGGACCAGGTGACATTGCATCTTATCTGAGAGTCTTCCCTCACCAGGGCTGCCTCGGAGGCCCGGATTCCTACAGTTCCTGCCTCAGCAACGTGAGGCCTGTGGCTAAGCTCAGGGTGGAGGTGAGCAGAGCACTGTCAGGAAGAAACTGAATGCACATGTGCTCATTCCAGAATGTTCTGTCCATCACACGTCCCTTAGTATCACCTCTACAAGGGAAAGATGCCAGTATGTTAACAGCAGGGGATGGATACTCCCGAGTTGTTTATTCTGTCTTCGGAGGCCCTGCATGACCGGGGACAGCAGGCTTACCTTACCATGTTTACCTGGTATGTTACCCTCTCGGTGTCCACACAGAGAGCCGAAAAATAGCCCTGCTGCATGCTTTGTGACGAAGGACCTGGAGGCCGCTGCCAGGAGAAACATTGGCTGCCCCTGAGCCATAAAGCAGAGTCCGTCTGCCCAGCACAGCACGTGGACTGTGTATTAACGGCCTGGAAACCCAGGGATTGAGTCAGAAACCCAGAAAAAGACCAGGCAGTCAAGAGCTAAGCCAGGTAAGAGCCTATTGTGTACAGGCACAGTGATGCATGTTTCCGTTTCTTGTCATCAGCTGGGACACTTCTGCAGGGCGCTAAATGTGGACATGGATCCCCAGGTAAAGAAACCATGCCCCAGATGGGAGACAGGGCTGACACCTCTCAGCAAGGCCCACACAGCCTGCCCGGACCCCTCCCTGGCTTCATCTCCCTTCTTACCCCCAGGAGCACCAACCTTTATGCCAGACTAATTTCATGCAATTCCCCTGGTATGTAGATGGCATTGCATCTCCATAGCGTTGCTACTGTTCCCAGATCACGTGGGCAGACAGCAGATTCCTACCTGAGTCCCTCACCAGGCAAGGAGGCCCTGGACAAGTTATTTTATGGCCCCCATGCCTCTTTCCTCCTTTTAAAATGGGGATAAGAGTTTCACCTTCTAGGGTTGTTGTAATAATTACATGAGTTGATACATATTAAAGCACTTAGAGATACACGTGGGGCTTAAGAAGCCACAGACAAGAGTTACCGGTGAATGTTGTTACTCATCCTTCAAGACTCAACTTGAAAGTTGTCTGTTCCAGGAAGCATTGCAAAAAGTACCGTAAACAAAGTCAAAAGACAAAAGATTGCCTGGAAAAGTTACTTGCAACACATACAACAAAGGACTACTTTCCCTAATTTATGGGGAACAAGTACACATCTGTAGGAATTCAACAGTTCAATAGAAAAATACTCTGTGGGCAGGAACAGGCAACCCAGAGCAGGAAATACAAAGGGTCAATAAGCAATAAGAGGTGCCCCATTCAACTTGGAATTGTGCAAATGAAAGCAGTAACTAGAAGCCAGTTTTTGCTCCCGAGATTGGCAAAAGTTTTAAAGTTTAATAATATCCAGTGTTGGCAAAGATGGGGAAACTAGCTATCTGCATATTCTCTTGATAGTCTCTTGAGGAGACTATAGATTTTGTACACTTTTCAATATTTTGGAAATATTTATCAACCTGTTTATAGGTATCCTCAAAAAAGAACAACAATATATGGGTTTCTAGATTCATGCTTGCACACAGTCAGTGCTCAATAAATATTTGTGGAGTGAATAAATGAATCAAAATGATCATGGTGGTAATGTTTGTAAAACACAAAAACTAAACACAACCTGATTTCCCAGCAACAGGTGAGAACATAAGTAAATTATTGTACACCCATCCAGGGGAGAATGTCACAGCTGTTGAGAGTCGTGCCTTCGGATTTAAGAAAACTTCTAATATGAGGTGAAGAGACAGCTCCTAAGACACCAAGGTGCAGAGCAATAACATTGCACACGGTCATTGCTGTCAATCAAAAAGGAACATAGACCTATAAATACTCAAATATTCTAGTACATGCATTTTCCTTTCCTGCAAAGGTGACTTAGGTGCTGTTTATAATCCCGTGATGGAGAAGAATCAGGGAAATGGGCAAGGAGAGAGAATTTCAGGTTTATTTTATAGTTCTCCATTGGAAGTTATTTATTTATTTATTTATTTTTTTGTGGAGACAAAGTCTCACTCTATCACACTCGGTGGAGTGCTGTGGAGTCACAGCTCATAGTAACCTCCAGTTCTTGGGCTCAAGTGATTCTCTTGCCTCAGCCTCCCAAATAGCTGGGACTACAGGTGCCCACCGCAATGCCCAGCTAATTTGGAAGTTGTTTTTTAATTTTTTTTTTTGCTATGCACATGTATTGACATTATTTTAAAATATAAACAAGCAAGTGTGTATTTTGATTTCCACTACCCCGCCAGGCTCTCTGGGATTTGCCCTGTCTACCTCCGCCCCTGCTGGCCACTGGCTGCTTGTCTTCCGGCTCCGGCTGTGCAGAAAGCAGGAAGTTCCCAGGCTCCTGCCATGGCGGCTCTTTTCCCAGGCCTGTGCTCTTACTGTCTGGCCCCTCTGCCTCCAGTGTCCTCCTCCCCCGACTCTCCCTGTTCTTGAAGGCTTTCCCTTCGTCCCAGCTTTGCAAGCAAGGCTAGTGCCCACTGCAGTGTCCCTGTCCTCAGGTCTCTCTGAAACCCCTCGTCTGGGAATTGATCTATTGGGGGGAAACGTTTGTAAGAGACCCTTAGTGCTGGTCTGTGCTTCACTCACCTGTGGCCATGGTGCATCGCACGTGAAAGGTTCTTAATAAATGTTAGACTGGTGGGTATCAGGGGGAAAATGTCTGGAAAAGTGTGAAAAAGCTCTTTCTTAAACCCCTTAATGACTGAAGCTAGTATTCCCACGTAAAAACAACCACTTGCAAAGCTGGATATTCTACTAAAGAGAACTGCTTCACTAGCAACTTGTCAAGAGAAATTGAGTCCAGAAAACTCAGCCCTCAACTGAGCAGCCTCCCTCTGATCCTTTCTTCCCTCTGCTTCTGTCCCCAGGCCCATCCAGAAGTCCTTAGCAAGGGATTGACGTCTGGGCAGAGAGAAGGGTCAGTAATTTATTTACCATGCACGCAGACTTGCTATGTGCCAGGCACTGTGCCAAGCAAAGAGGGGGGTCACAAAGAGAACAAGGCAATGTTCTTGCCCTCGAGCTCCTAGGGTCATTGGAAAAGAGGGAGTCGTGGGAAGAAACTAAACTGTGGTAGAAGTAGAGAAAAAAATTACAGCCCATTACAGAGCTCAGAGCCTCCAGGTCTCCAACTAATGCCCTGCTTTACCCAGCAATGAAGTCCCTACCCAGTGGGGACGCATGGGGTGGTGGGGGAGGGTTAGCAGGTGCCACAAGAACTAGAAAATGCTGCTGCAAAGAATCCCTGTCTACAGGCGGATTTCCAGGAAAGGCAACCATCTGAGAGAGGGAAAGAGCGGGAAACACTGATTGGGATAGAGTGGAAAGTTTTAAAGCCCAAGGTGCAAAAACAGACAAGTCAATGAGAGTTTCTGAGTTCCTTGCAATTTTGTGGGAGTCAGTTCTGCACTGAAGGGAAATGTATATAAGGTGCACATTGGGTGAAGGGGAGGTTGAGGTCTTCAAATATGGATTCTGCAAAGTAGAGCTATGGGGGAAGAGGACAGGGCTAAGGTAAAGTAAGGGGTTCAGGGGGTGGAGTGGAGACCTGCCTCTCCCCGTCCTTGAGGTTCTCCCCAGCCCACCCCCAGCTCCCTGCCATGTCTGTTCTGGCCTCTGGAGCATGAAGGTTATGGTAGCTTTGGCACCAAGAACCTGAGTTGTTTCAGTAACACGGCCTAAGAGCTCAGGTGAGCTGGCATACAACCCAACAGGGAAACGTGTGCTGGAGGAATTCCAGCAGGATGGTGCCTGATCCCTGTGTCCGCGTTCACCTGCTACATGACTTTGGGCAGGTGACTCCTCTCTGTGGGTTAGACTGTGTATACCATAGCTGAGATTCCTTCCGCATCAGCCTTCTCTGTAGGATTCCAAACTTCACCTGTGTTCTTAGACTCTCAACTTCTAGAAGCACCAGTATACCCAGAGAGAAAAAGGTTTGCTGAATGAAGGAATTCAACAAACACATCTTTCACTTCTCACCAGGTATTTTGTAATCAATACTCCAAACTCCTCACCCACGGTGTCTGACTTAACCACGTGACATTTATTGAAGGCTTATTATACATTAAACCATTGAGTTAATATTTTGGAACAACTATGTAGATAATATTAACATCAATATGTTGAACACAATCATGTATATGACCTCCCTTAACCATCACTTCTGGTCAAGTAGGTATTATCATCCTCATTTAGGAAAAACAGAGGCTGTGAGGGATGAAGAAACTGGCCATGGACTCACTGCAAGAAAGCAGCATGGCCAGGGTAAAACCCCGTGGTGGTCCGACAGCAGAATCTGACGATTTAGGGAGATTTCCTGCCCTTTCTTCTGGAAATAATTGGAGGTAGCTTAAAAAGAAGTAACTGGTCTGAGCAGTGCTTTCTCCTCCCTTACCAGGTTTACTTTCCAAGGAACTTGGGACTTCCGGCCTCACTCCGTGGCCCTCCCGGTTTCCACTCTGCGCCCTCTAGAAAATAGAGGGGTGGCCGACCACCTACCCGCCCTGTTTGTCCAAACTCTTCTGCCAGATTAATTCTCCTCATGGAAAATATCATGACCAGCTTTTCACAGGAAGAAAAAAAATGACCCTGTTTCACAATATTGCCCAGAAACTGAAGGCAGCATTCTCCTGGGCTAAAGAAACCTTGCCGAGAGCCTTCAGCACTGTTTGTTTTGTGGTTGTTACTTAAACTCAAGGGCTGGTGAGCTGCTTGATCAGACAAAGGGGTGGATGACAGTTTAACTTTCAAAGGCCATGTGCCAGGAACCAGGGACCTCTTGCTTTGTGGCTGAGGCTTGGACCTCAGGGTGGAAGGAGACTCTTCAGCCACCTTATGTGGCCCTGGGGTTGCCCAGCTATGGGTCCCCGCAGAAGTCCAGGAACACAGAGGATTTACCTCCCAGGGCCAAGAGGCAGGAAAAAGAGATTGACATTGGGGCTTTACAAACTGCTGATCTGAGGCCCGCAAACAATATTCTACTCACACATCTAAGCAAAGGAGAGAAAATTAATTGATGTCAACCAATGATGTAGAACATCATGCTAGAACACAAACTCAGGAAATGCAAAGCAACTCTTGGGAGAAAACAGAACTGCATGTACTATGGACAAAGGGGCAGCTTTTGTGGACTGCTGCACGTGGGACGTGTCCCCGAGAGGCCTCCAGGAGGGAGGTGGCGGGGGTCTATTGAGATTTCCCCACTCCTGAAGAATATCAGAATTCCCATTAATAGAAGGACCTTGGCCAATTTTCATGCACCAGATAGGAAAGCTGAGACCTGCAGGGGGATAGGGACTTGCCCAGAGTCCCATGTGGAAGGCAGACCGGTATCCTGAAGCGGGCTGCTATCACAGCGTTCGGTCCCACAGTCTGCGCATGCGCCCGGGCCTCGCCCTTGGGTCCCAGGAGTGCAGCTGTACACGGTGTTTCTCACTGTTAGTGTGTAATTGCAGTGACCTCTTTGTGCCTCTCAATATCGTATCCTAGGTTTACAGCCCAACTGGTGACAGCAGAGTTTGTCATTTCTGTTATTTCTCACATGCGGATCTGTTCCAGGGCCTAGAAGATTTTACCTGAAGAAGAATTAAGGGTTACGTGAACCAAGGGTGAGAAGTCTGACAGCCTGTGGATCAGTGTTTGTTAGACTCACCTGCTCTTCCCGGAGACCACGGGGCCTCACGGTGTGGTCCAGGGAACAGCAGCACAGGGGGTGTCTGGAAAATTGTTAGAAATGGAAGATCTTAGGGTCGGCGTGGTGGTTCAGGCCTCTAATCCCAGCTCCCTGGGAGGTTGAATGGGGTGGATCCCTTGAGCTCAGAAATTCAAGACCACCCTGAGCAAGAGCGGGACCCCATCTCTACTAAAAAGAGAAAAACTAGCTGGGCCTTATGAGCAGCACCAGGAGGATGAGGTAGTTCCAGCTACTCAGGAGGCTGAGGCAAGAGGATCACGTGAACCCAGGAGCACCAGGTTGCTGTGAGCTATGACGCCATGGTACTCTACCCAGGGCAACAGATTGAGACTGTCTTAAATAAATAAATAAATAAATAAGAAATGGAAAATCGTGGGCCTCACCATAGACCTACTGACTCAGAATCTCTAGAATGAAGCCCATTCAACTGTTACGGGTTTGTTTGCTTGTTCGGTGGCTTCACATGAATTTATTTTCTCCGTTTTCTGGAGGCTGGCCCTCTAAGATCACAGTATTGGCAGTGTGGTTTGTCCTGCGGCCTCTCTCCTTGCCTTGCACACGGCTGCCTCCTGTGGGCTCTGTGGTCCTTCCTTCACAAGCATGGGTCCCTGGATAATTGGCCATGGATGCTTTTGGGATTTCCCACTACGACAGCAGAGCTGAGTAGTGACTGACCGCGTAGTCCATGAAAGTGAAAATATTTGGCTCAGCGCCTGTGGCTCAACGGGCTAAGGTGCCAGCCACATATCCCTGAGCTGTCAAGTTCAAATCCAGTCCGGGCCCGCCAAAGAACAATGATGGCTGCAACCAAAAAATGGCTGGGCGTTGTGGTGGGCGCCTGTAGTCCCAGCTACTTGGGAGGCAGAAGCAGGAGAATCGCTTGAGCCCAGGAATTGGAGTTTGCTGTGAGCAGTAATGCCACAGCACTCTATCCAAGGTGACAGCTTGAGGCTCTGTCTCAAAAAAAAAAAAAAAATTAAAAAGAAAGTGAAAATATTTATTGTCTGGTCTTTGATAGAAAAAAATTTGGCAATTCCTGAGCTAAGATATTGCCTGTACCACAGCGGACGATCAGCTAACATTTGATGAATGGATGAGACTTTTCCTCTGTTGGCAGAGAGACACAGGGACCTCTGTTTGGGGGAGACGTAGAAACAGAGAGGATACCAGTGTGGGGTTCAGGGCTGCCGGACGTGGCCTTCACTCCTTCCTCTACCACCTGCAAGTCAAGTGACCTCAGGCCAACTACTTAGACTCTTGTGTTTCCCCGGTCTCATTTGTAAAACAGCAATAATGCTGGACGTGTGGTTAGTGTGTGATGCGGGAAAGCGCAGAGCCTGGAGCACACAACTACCGACTGCGTGCACCTCCGTAGTAACAGCTCTGAGAGGTCCTTGATGGGAGAGGTACAGACGTAAAGTGCAGATGCTGTAGGATGAGGAGCCCGCCACTGCACACGAACTCTCTGTAGGAGCAACAGGAAGGGCAAAGTCAGAGACAATTAGTGAGCAGCTCAAACTTGTAGAAAGCTCCCAACCAGCCAGTTCCCATGCAGTGACCTTTAAGATAGCGAATACATGGGTGGCGCCTGTGGCTCATCCAGTAAGGCGCCGGCCCCATATACCGAAGGTGGTAGGTTCAAACCCAGCCTCAGCCGAACTACAAAAGAGAAAAATAGCCAGGCGTTGTGGCAGGTACCTGTAGTCCCAGCTACTAGGGAGGCTGAGGCAAGAGAATCGCCTAAGGCCAGGAGCTGGAGGTTGCTGTGAGCTGTGTGACGTCAGGGCACTCTACCGAGGGCGATAAAGTGAGACTCTGTCTCTACAAAAAAAATGATAGTGAATTACAGACAGAGGGAAGATGTCACTGGCTGGACACATGCAGGGTTTTTTTTTTTGTTTTTTCAGTAGCAAAAAATAATAATAATAATATTGATAATACAACTGTCTGGGATCAGGGCTGAGCAGCCTGAGGTCATGGAACCAGGGGAGCTACATGGTCACAGAGGGACTGACCTTGGTCCTCTTAGATGACAGTCAAGTTCTCTGAGAGGGAAGTGATTTCTCAAACGCGTAAGAGTCGCTGGCCCCTTTGTGTTTGGATGGTGGTGGTGTTTATACACATGACGGTTTGTTGGCAGGAAAACTCTTACCATATCCTAGGTGTTCTGGCAGAAGTCCCAAACCCTTCGATGCCCAGGATGAGCCAGAGGCAAAATTAATAACACACAAATGCAAACCCACACTAGCAAGGGGCTGAGTCAGAAGCATGTTGCAACTCAGAACCGAAAATGCCCGCATTTATAGCTTACCTGATGATGAAATATTGCAAATTAGCCCACATGCCTCTTTCCAACAGACCGTCTTGGCTCCTGTTGAGAGAAATGTGGTGACTTCCAGAACTGTTTGGGGCTAGGCTGGCGGGTGCGAGTCACAGCTGGAAGCTCACTACTCTCCTGGTTCACTCGCGTGGAGCCCACCCCACAGCCCTCAACCCACAGATCTCCTAAAGAACTGCTCAGCGCCACTGCTTGGAGGGACACAGTTTAATTATGGGTATCTCTAGGCTCTGAGAGTCTGCTGGGTTTGTTGTAAGGCATAGAGGTTTAACAAAAAAGGAGAACTAAAGAGGTATAACCCAGATTTTTATTTCTTCATGTTTTCATCTTCTAACATCTGTCGGGATGCAGGATGCTGTAATCTCTCTTGGGAGCTGATGTCCACCTAAATGCCGAGAAAAACACAGAGAGATTTTTATCTTTTAAAATTCTCACCCAGGCCACCTGTCTCTAACCTTGAACCCCCCACGTCAGTTCTCAGTCAATACCCAGACTGCCATTACTGTCATGCATTTTACAAAACAGCCACGAACTTTGTGCATCTCACAGATAACTCAAACATGTTGCTACATCTTTCTAGAAAGCACAACACCTGCTCTGTGGGTTCCCATGAACATCCATAGACCACTTGCAGATCATAGGAGGAAGAATCCCTGAGGACCATAATAGCATGGTGGGTGTTGGGCGCCTGGCAGGAGTTTTGAGTGGGAAAATCTGGGGTAGTCCCAGTTTCCACCTTCACGTGTGAACTCATAATGCACCTCATCTTTATTCTGGGACCCATCCATTTTCACACAGGGCATGCTCCTTTCTCTCTAGGAATTATACTTTAAGATATCTTGCACTCAATATTACAGCAAACCAGTCAAACACGTGCTTGACCCCTAGTCAAGAAATTCCCTGTTGTTAATGGAAAAATAAGTCTTCAGTTTTCCTGAGATGGCATTTGTCCAGCGAAGAGAGACCAGAAAGAGTGCTGGCAGGGCCTGGCTCCTTCCATGGGCTCTGTTTGCATTTGGTCACCTCTGAGCCATCTCACTGCAGATCAGGGCCCGAGTATTATTAGCCCTTAACAGGAAGGTGGCTTTTCTTCAGGTAGCAGAAAACTCCTACGCAAGTCTAAAGGACTTCATCAGCGATGCTAACGGCCGTAAAGTTCGTGTGCAATTTAAAATAGTTTACTCTTTTTTTCTTTTGTAGAGGCAGAGTCTCACTTTATCACCCTCGGTAGAGTGCTGTGGCGTCTCAGCTCATAGCAACCTCCAACTCCTGGGCTTAGGTGATTCTCTTGCCTCAGCCTCCAGAGTAGCTGGGACTACAGGCACCCGCCACAATAAAATAGTTTACTCTTTAAAACTGTAAACTAGTAAACTATTTTAAATTGCACACAAACTTTGCAGCCACCCTATATTTTGCATAAAAGGCTCATGAGATCAGCAGAGCCTTTCCCAGGACTTCAGTGCAGGCCTGTTCAGCTTCTAGGGCCCTGGCTGCCTCCAGGTTAAGGAACACCTGCACCCAGGAATCTGAGGACTTGGCTCCCTCGAGCTTGACAAACTCACTTCTGATCCACATCTGATCACCCTCCCTCATCACTGACTGTCTCAGTCAAGGCATCAGTCCTGTTTTCAGCGGTGTGGAGTTCTTCCTCCCCGGCCAACGGGGCACATCCACCCGGCCCTCAGTGTGGGAGCCGCCCCAACTCCCTACTGGCACTACTCAGGCTGTGGCCTGGAGCGCACCCCTGTTTCAAAGGTCTCGTCTTTCCCCAGTTCGTTTGTTCTTTTCTGTCCCACGCTCCCTTCCAGCTCTTCTCCCAAGTCACCTGGCTGGTTCTCTGCCCCTGCCCTCTGCCAAGCATCCTTCCCCAATTGTTCCAACATCTCCGGAAACCCCCCTCTTCCCTTAGGCTTCCTGGGCAGGCTGAAGGGAAGGTAGTCGTTTCTCCCCGCTCCACCCTGGCTAATCTTTCAGTCTCCACTCCCAAAACACACTTATCTGAAGAAAAAGTCAAACCAGTGTGAATAAACAGGTGGTGGCTGAGAAAGGAGATGGTGAGATTGCTAGGAAGGAAGAGGGGACTGGCCCAGAGAACTTAGCCAACCCGGGGAGGGCCAGAAAGACTTGCAAACCTCTAGAAGACTCCCAGTTTGAAATCTACATGTTTATATTCATGCACACCTGTTGTAACATCCTGACCTCCCAGTGAGAGGTCAGTATGGAATGCAGGCTTTCTTTTTGCCTGATTTCTGCCTCCACTTAGCCCTGACCTCTAATTTTCTTATTTCTTTTTCCCTGCTTTTAGCTTACATTCGAACTCATCTTAACTTTTTTTTTTTAATTACCCACATAGGCCACCAGAGTCCTTTCTGGAACAAGATGGGTCAGAATCGCATTGGCTCCCATATTCTTGTTCTGCTCTCATCCAAGCAGATAAACACAGATGCCCTCAGATGGCTGAGAGCACACACCATGGCTGGAGCGGGGAGCACACACGGTGACCTGCAGAGATAAGCACTGAATGAGACGTGTGTCCACAAACAGCCCGCAGTGTTCATTCAGGGGAGCCCGAAGATAAATGTGTCCCTACCCAGAGGAGCACTGGGTGAGAGGGCTCCTGGCCTGTGCTCACTGCCAAAGAGGACAATGAGGGCAGGGGTGAGGGCCGAGCAGGAAAGAGAGAGAAGCAGCCGGGCGAGGGGTTCAGGTGCGCATGAGAGAGGCCGAATGATCTGGGAAGAGATCCCATGTGCATGCTGCTTGGGTGTTGTTACTATTTTGGTCTTCAGGTGTCTGTAAAAATTAGTCTGCCTAGGCTCGGTGCCTGTGGTTCAACAGGCTGAGGCGCCAGCCACGTACACTTGAGCTGGCAGGTTCGAATCCAGCCTGGCCCGCCAAACAACAACGGCTGCAACCAAAAAATGACCAGGCGTTGTGGCGGGCGCCTGTAGTCCCAGCTACTTGGGAGGCGGAGGCAGGAGACTCGCTTGAGCCCAGGAATTGGAGGTTGCTCTGAGCTGTGGATGCCACCGCACTCTATCCAGGGTAACAGCTTGAGGCTCTGTCTAAAAAAAAAAAAAAAAATGAGTCTGCCTGTCTTGGGCTATGAAGCTCTAGAGGACCCTGTGCTCTCCTAGGCCGAGAGGGCCTTTTGTGGGCAGTAATAAAAAGGGGCCAACCCCGTGCTCGCCGGTTTGTTGACTGGCTAAGTGACTTGACTTGTGGCCTTGAGCGTCTGTAAGTGCCCAGTGAATTGCACAGGAATGTTATAAAATATTCCTTCTCCAGGGCTTTCCTGAAACAGAGCCCTTTGCCAGGCTGGGATTGTTTTGGTGTTATCCTACTGAAAGGCGACACGCGCTGTCAACAGCCTCCTCAGCCTTAGACTTGCTGTGATGAGATTCCCAGAGCCTGAAGATGCCACACTGTGTTTTCACCGGTCGTTTCCAAGTTTGTCTCCTTCCAAAGAAAGGGCCTGAGCATTATTCATTTCTTTTTTTTTTTTAAATCACTAGAGCTTAGAAGCACCTGGGAATATCTTGGGTGCTCTAGAAATCTGACTGAGAGAATAAGAGAATGACTGACACAGGCCTGAAGTGTGGAGTCCAGCCCGGCCTCCACTGCAGCACTGCCTCCCTCGCGGCCATCCCAGGTGGGGGCTGAACCTCTGACAGCGGCCTTGCAGAGCTCCCTCCTCTGGCTGCTGCTGGCATTCATGTTCACAGCCTTTGAGGTAAACACTAGTATAGTTCCATTATTTTATCCTATAAGACTGAGGTGAGGAAATACTATGAATGTTACTGAAGTCACACTGCTAGCAAGAGGTAGAGCCTTGCCTGCTGTGTGACCATGGCTTCATTACTTGAGGGCTCAGGCCAAAGCTTCCCATCTTCCAAAGGGGGTATAAAGCCTACTGAAAATAGTTATGACATGTAGATGACTGTATAAGAAATAGGCTGAGAAATGGGCACTATACTTTCCAAGGGACTTACTCCTCAACTTGGAAGAAACAGGCACATACAGTTTTCTCTTGCAGCTTAGGCATGATGTCAACCTCCTTCTTGTAGAACCTCCTCCTTCAACCAACTCAAAGAATGATCACATCTTCCCCCACTCACCCTTTCATTCAGCAAGTTCATATCAAAGGTCGTCCACCCAGGGACCAGAAGGCCCTGGGGGATTGATGTAAGAAGGCCTCTTCTCTTTACTACCTGAGTGAGTCAGGGCAAGTCCCAGAACCTCTATGGCCCTCGGGTTTTACATTTATGAAATGCAGATGACAATACCTGACCCATACAGCTGTGAGGTGTAAATAGATTTATATACAAAAAGGTTGGGTCCAGTTTCTGATACGATGCACATACCTACAAAATCATGGCCACTCTCTTCATCGCTGGCCCACTAAGGGCAAGGCAGGGGGTGAGGTACAGTTCCACTCAACAGTAGTCACAGCAGTTGTTTAGAACTTAGATTAGCAACTTATTTGTTAAGGAATGGACAGGCTATTTTGTCACTGTTATCATTAAGAAGTGCCAGTGCAATGCACGATAATAATAAAAAAGCAAACAGACTCACAGTCCATTTATTTTGTTGTTTGAACTTGGGAGGCTGAGGCAAGAGAATCACTTAAGCCCAATAGTTTGAGGTTGCTGTGAGCTGTGATGCCATGGCACTCTACCAAGAGTGACAAAGTAAGACTCTGTCTCAAAAAACAATTTTTTGTTGTTGCTTTAAATTCTTCAAACAATGCAATCCTTACTGCTTGCACTTGGGACAGGCCCTTTCTACCATCGACCCTTGGCAAGCACTGAATTACTCATTTGTGTCAAAATATGCAGGTTACAATCAGAATTACTCATCACTGTTATAAACCACATGCATAAACCACATAAAATCAATGGGCTTTGTTAGATAGCAGCAAACATCCAAAAAATATTTATAGATTTTTCCTATCTTAAACATTCCTATTGAATTATAATACACATAAAGAAAGGCACATGTACAGTAGAGCTTGCTGAATTTTCACAAGCAGAACACACTCATGGAATCAGAAGCCAGAGAGATAAAGAGAACAGGCCTGCACCCAAAGCCCCTTCATGCCTGCTGCCAGCCAAAACCCCTTTCACCTGCTTTGCAAACAGGATTCATATAGCAAGTATTCTTTTATGTCTGACTTCTTCCAAGGAACATTGTGTGTCTGAGATTCATCCACATGTCTGCGTGCAGATGGTCCTTTCTCGTGATTATGCTACAATCTGCCCATGCAACCATCCATGGATGTGAAGGTTGCCTCCAGTTCATGGTCATTACCACCAGAGCAACTACAACTATTGTCTTTTGGTGAATATCCATGTACCTGTTTCTGTTGGCCTCTACCTAGGAGAATGGCTGGGTCATAGGAAATGTACGTGTTCTGCTTCAGTAAATACTGCCAAACAGATTTCCAAAGTGGTTTTCAAAAGATTTATGTTGAGAATTGCACTATCCCTTTTAAATGTCAGAGTCTTTTACAGTTAGTGAAGCAACAGGCTCTGGAGAAAGGCAAGAAATGGATGAGTCTGGTTAAATGAGCCATGAGGCTAAAAACCTTCGAGCATTTGTCACAGTCACTTGAACTGAGCACTTCAGGAACCTCCCTGGAAGAATGCAAGGTTTGGTTTCTCAGACTCTGCTAAAGACTAAATATTCAAAGACTTTTCCCACAAGAGGTTCTGAGCCACTGTGGATGACTGTTGAGAAGGGGGTGGGAGGAGAGAAAGTGTGTGCAAAGGAAAATAAAGAAAGAAAAAGAGGATTCAAAGAATGGGAAGAAAGTAATCCAGATTCCAGAGAAAAGTTCCTGTAAATCTCAAAAAGTGAAATGATTGGCCAGACCCTTTCCTTATTATTCATTTTTTATTTGTGTGTCTGTGTATGTGAGAGAGAGAGAGAGATCAACCATTTCTTCTCATCCTGGGAAGAACAGTGACATTTTAGACAAGACTGGCCCTTCCTGTCTCCTCACCCTGCTCAACTGTTCTTAGGACTCTGCCCTGCCTGGCTGTCAAGGACTGCACTGCCAAGGATACGGTCCTCTCTGGGGAGGTCCGGGTCTGTGTGTGGCTGCCAGGCAGCCCGCCGGGACTGCAGCTGAAACTCAGCACTTTCCACCACTTCTTCCTGCTGGAACTCACCCTTCCTTCCTCTCTCAACCCTCATCCTCTCCAACCAACCAGATACTCAAGTCCTACCACTGCTAGTCCCATGATCCCCGGGTGACTGCCACTCCCATCTTCCACGGGACACTTGCACAATGCCCACACGGCTCCCTGCCTCCAGGCCGACTTTTCCCCAGACCTGTCTTCACCCGCAGCCTCAGAGATCTTGCCAACCTGTGAGTAGGATTATGTCAGCCCTCTGTTAAGCCCTTTGTAAGCCTTTGCAACCTCCTCGTATTTAAATCGCTCAAAGTTCCCGGCAGCTTCACTTCGTCCCTGGGTGCTCCGTGATCCACACGTGTGCAACTTCCTTCCATGTGCTAAACCAACTGTGTGCTCTCTCCCCCGTGTTAAGCCTTTAAAATGTGTGTGTAAACAACAGCATTTGGGGGCTATAATTCACATGCTAGACAATATGCCTATTTAAAGTATACCTCTCAGGGCGGCGCCTGTGGCTCAAAGGAGCAGGGCGCCGGCCCCCTATGCCGGAGGTGGTGGGTTCAAACCCAGCCCCGGCCAAAAACTGCAAAAAAAAAAAAAAAAAAAAAAGTATACCTCTCAAAGTTTTGTAGTATGCTCACAGCATTGTGCAACCATCACCACAATCAATTTTAGAATAGTGTCATCTCAGCCCCCGAGAAAAGGTCTCAGTACCATAGTCATTCAGTCTCCTCTTCTTCCCAACTCCCCCAGCCCTAGGAAAGTAGTCAACTATTTTCTATCTCTCTTGATTTGCCTATTCTTGACATTTCATATGAACGGAATTATACAGTAATTCCGAGCAGCCTTCTCGAGTGATTTACTGCCTTAGCATATGTTTTTAAGGTTTATCCATGTTGTAGCATCTACCAATAATTGATTACCTTTAATTTACTAAATAATACACCATCATATCAATATACCACATTTTATTTAATCACTTATCAGTTGATTGGCACATGAATTATTTCTACTTTTTGGCTATTTGAGCAAAGCTGCTATGACCATTCATGTGCAAGGTTTTGTATGGATGTTAAGTTTTCATTTCTCTTGGGTATATATTTAGTAGTAGAAACCTAGGTCATACTCCAATGCTCTTTTGAGAAGCTGCTAGACAGTTTTCCAAAGTGACTGCCCCATTTATATTCTCACCAGAAGGATGTGAGTTTTAATATCTTTGTATCTTCGCCCACACTTATTATCTGTTTTTATTATCTGCATTCTTTATTATAGCCAAGATGGAGGTGAAGTGACATATCATGGTGGTTTTGTTTTGCATTTCTCTGATAGCTAATGATGTTAAATATGTTTTCACATGCTTTTTGGCCATTTGTATATCTTCTTTGGAGAAATGACTGTTCAAATCTTTTAATCATTCTTAATTGTTATTTGTCTTTTTATTATTGACTTGTAAGAGTTATTTATATATTCAAATACAAGTTCCTTATCAGATATATGATTCACAAACATTTATATAAACAGAAAAATAGGGGGGAAGACTACTCTACCTCTTAATTAAGTTGAGTCCCATCATAGGGGGCACATCCTTGGAAGAGAAAGCAGTGAGGCTGGGTGAAGTCAGCGATCCCTTGAGAGGGAGGTTGTTCTGAGATGTTCTTTGAAGAACGAGCGAACTGCAGATGTACAGGAAAGCCCACAGCCACAGCGCTAAACTTGTATCATTCAACAATAAATTAGACCCTGTCATTCATTCATGCTTGTCCCACAATGTTTTGTTTTCTTTAAGACAGGCTTTTGCTCTTTTGCCCAGGCTGGAGTCATGATCATAGCTCACAGCAGCCTTGAACTCCCAAGCTCAAGTGACCACCCTCTCAACCTCCTGAGTAACTGGGCGTACAGGCGTGTGCCACCACACTTGGCTAATTCTTTTTATTTTTTGCAGAGAGGGAGTCTTGTTATGTAGCCCAGGCTGGTCTCAAACTCTTGGTTCAAGCGATCCACCTCAGCCTGCAAGAGTTCTGGGCCTACAGGCATAAGCCACCACGCTTGTCCTCACAGCTGTTCATTAAAGATCTACTCTATGCCAAGCACCCTTCTAGAAAGCAAAGATAATTATTTAAGACAGTTTCAGCCCCTTAAAGAATGTTGACTATCTCATGGATAAGAAAGACCCATGCAATTATACCAACATTTGCAATTCCATTTGTTAAGTTTGTTAAGGCCAATGCTGAACACTATGGAAGCACAGGGGAGTTAAGTTAGTCCTGATCATTGCTGGCTTCCAGAAAATTTGGACATGAGGGATTCTTTTTGAGACAAAGTCTTACTCTGTTGCTCTCGGTAGAGTGCCGCAGCGTCCCAGCTCACACCAACCTCATACTCCTGGGCTCAAGTAATCCTATTGCCTGAGTCTCCGGAGTTGCTGGGACAATAGGCATGAGCCACCATGCCCAGATAGTTTTTTTTATTTTTAGTAGAGACAGGGGTCTCACTGTTGCTCAGGCTGGTTTCGAACTCCTGAGTGCAAGCAGTCCACTCACCGTGGCTCCCCCAGAGTGCTAGGATTACAGGTGTGAGCCACAGAGCCCAGCTAAATGAGGGATTGTTTTTTTTGTTTGTTTTTTTTGAGACAGAGTCTCACTTGGTCACCCTCTGTAGAGTGCTGTAACATCACAGCTCACAGCAACCTCCAGCTCTTGGGCTTAGGTGATTCTCTTGCCTAGCCTCCCAAGTAGCTGGGACTACAGGTGCCCGCCACAATGCCTGGCTATTTTTTTGTTGCAGTTTGGCTGGTGCCAGGTTTGAATGCACCACCCTCAGTATTTGGGGCCGGCTCCCTACTCACTGAGCCACAGGCACCGCCCCTAAATGAGGGATTCTCAATCTAGGGTCTTTGAATAGAACTCAAGATATTATGAATTTGGATTTAAAAAAATTAAATTACATCTTTACTTTCAATACTTAAAACAGAGATTTAGCATTCTCTTCAATTATGAGAGTAAAAAACAAACTGTAGTCTTGGTCTCAGTGACTTTGTCACAATAAAAATTACACATGCAAGTATTTGTGTTAGATTAGCTGTGGATCTTGAAACACAGAGTGGACATAAAGTTCGTGGGCAATTTAAAATAGCTTAACATAGTAAATAGTTTAAATAGTAAAATGAACTTTATGGGCACCCTGTATTATTTCTGCTCCCATCACAACTTCAAAATTATGGTAGGTATTAGAAGCAAGACCACCAGAGCCAGGGCTGGGATAATGCAGAATGAAAGAAGGACCCTGACCTTGACAGTCACTCCAAGTCAGGCTTGGATTTGAATGCACAACAAATAGCCTGTATGACCTTACACAAAGGACTTAATCTTGCTGGGCCTCTCTTTTGCCACATGTAAATATGACTCAGTACATATATTTCAGGGTTGTGAGGCTTAAGAGCAAGTATATGAAAAAGTCCTTGGCACAAAGTAGGCAATTGACAAATGCCAGGTCCTCTTCCATTTGCCAAAGCAGGCCCTGCCACCCTTTCCTAAGCCAAGAATCTGGCCTTGATCACTCATTGTACAAGCACAGTAAGAACCTCCAGATTTATGAACTTCTTACTGTGTTCTGGGCCCTATGCTAAGTATTGTCCCTTTTCATCCTCCCACAAATTCAGTGAAATTCAACAGATAAGGAGACTGAGGCTCAAAGGTTGCAAATAATATAATTTGCTCAGGGTCTTAAAGCTAGGAAGTGGTAAAACTAGAATTTAAACCCAAGTACAGCTGACACTAAAATCCCTCTCTGCGTGGTGCTGCTTCTGGAAAGACAGAGATCACCCTGTCAGGTGAACCTTTAATCCACACGTGTCAACATTTGACTAAAGCTTAAGAATGCCTTGCTTTAATTAACAGTGCCATCATCCACCCAAATAAGCAAAAGTAAAAAAGCAAAGCAGTAGAGCAGAAAAGTGAAAATCCTAAAAAGGAAAAGAATCAAAATAAACACCTAAAATAACATCAGTAATCTCTTGGGCATTGGAAAATATTGCCATTGTTCCCAGGCAGCTGAAGGAAACAAGTCCAGGGGCACTGGAGGTCCAGCAGTTCTTCCTTAGGGTTTAGGGATTATAGTTGCCTGGAATGATAGTTACATCTCTCCTTCCTCTAATACATACACCTGGCAATAAGCTGTGGCGATCCCAATCTTGAACACTAATGTTTGTGTATTGCTGATGGTTTAGTGAGGATTCATTAGTAAGCAGATCGCTTACAGGGTGTCTGCTGACCCCAGAAGATGTACAGGGCCAGAACAGAAACCTGAGGCTCAGAGTACCAAGGTCAAGGATCTAGTGAAGGAGAGAACCATGACTTACTCCTGACCCCTTGTCCAATATAATTTCCGCCTCCACTGGCCATCTCCACCCACAGTACAAATGGGAAAGGACTGAAATCCTTGGAAGCAAACTTCTAGGCTTCTGGGAACTGTAGATTATGGGGAAAAAGTTAGAGATGGGTCCGGAGCAGACAGAAGGTATATTGATGATAAAATAAAAAAACAACTAGCATTTTTAAAAAATCAGCTTTTCGACTCGGCGCCTGTGGCTCAATGGGCTAAGGCACCAGCCATGTACACCTGAGCTGGCGGGTTCAAATCCAGCCCGGCTTGCCAAACAACAATGACAGCTGCAACCAAAAAATGGCCTGGCGTTGTGGTGGGCGCCTGTAGTCCCAGCTACTTGGGAGGCGGAGGCAAGAGACTCTCTTGAGCCCAGGAGTTGGAGGTTGCTGTGAGCTGTGATGCCACTGCACTCTATCCAGGGCGACAGCTTTAGGCTCTGTCTCAAAAAAAACCAAAACAAAACAAAACAAAAAAACCCAGCTTTATTGAGATGTATAATTTTATGATGTATAAGTTAAAATGTACAATTTGGTGGCTCTTCATATATTCACAAGGTTTTGCAACCATCCACTCTGTCTAATTCTAGAACATTCTCTTTACCACAGAAAGAATCCACATAGTCGTGTGGTCATTCCCCACTGCAGCCCTGGTACCCACCATCTCCTCTGTTCATGAGGATTCACCTCGTCCACACTTTTCACAGCAATATATTCATTCAGGGCAGGGTGTGGAGGGGTTGTGCCCGGCTTCTGTGGCTTATACTACATTGTGCTCAAGGTTCATTAACTTTGCAATAGGTACTGACACTTCATTCTCTTTATGGCAAAATAATATTCCATTGTATGGATGTACCACATTTTATTTATCTATACATCACTTAATGGAAATTTGGGCTTTTTCAACTTTGGCTATTATGAAGGATGCAGTTATGAACATTCAGATGCAAGTTTTTGTTATGGACGCATTTCCATCTCCCTTTGATATGTGCCTAAGAGCGGAATTGCTAGGCCACATAGCAATTCTATATTTAGCTTTTTGAGGAACTGCCAGAATAGGGCAGTTCTCTACTCCATTTGTTCCTTTATTTTTTTCTATTCCATTATTCTGTTTTCAAAGTGGTTGGACCATTTTACATTCCTACCAATAGTCTGAGGGCTCCAATTTCTCCACACCTTCCCAACACTTATTTTTATCTGGCTCTTTAATTATAGATACCTGGCCAGTGTGAAGTGGTATCCCCCCAAGTTTTGAGTTACAGTTCTCTGATAGCTAATGATGTTTAGCATCTTCTCATGTGTTTTTTGGCCATTGGTATATCTTTTCTGGAGAAATGCCTATTCATAGCCTTTGTCCACTTAATTGGGTTATCTCTTTTATTGTTGAGTTATAAGAGTTCTTTAGTCCCTTATCAGAGGTATTATCTGCAAATATTTTCTCTCATTTGGTGGATTAACTTTTCACTTTTTTTATGGTACTAAAGTTTTAATTTTGAAAAAAGTCCAATTTGTCTATTTTCTTTTGTTTATATTTTTTATTTCATATCTAAAAATATTGCTTAATTCAAGATTATAAATATTACAGATAATGTTTTCTTCTGGGAGTTTCACATTTTTAGCTGATTCATTTTAAGTTAATTTTTTCTTTCTTTCTTTCTTTCTTTTTTTTTTTTTTGCAGTTTTTGGCTGGGGCTGGGTTTGAGCCTGCCACCTCCATATGGAGCCAGTGCCCCACTCCTTTGAGCCACAGGTGCCACCCTTAAGTTAATTTTTGATATAGTGTGCATTAGATGTCCAACTTGGGTCTTGTGTATGTGGATATCCAGTTGTCCCAGTATCATCTGTTGAAAGAATACTGTTTCCTCATTACACTGGCTTTTCAGACATGACAACAATCCATTGACTATAAATGTAAGGAATTTTTTTTTCTGGACTCTCAATCCTATTCCATTGACCTACATGTCTATCCTTATCTAGTACCACACTGTCTTTATTACTACAGTTTTATAGTAAGTTTCCAAATCAGGATGTTTCTGCCCTCTAACTTTGTTCTTAGTTTTCAAAATTACTTAGGCTATTCTGGGTCTCCTGCATTTCCTTATGAAGTTTAGATTATCTTGCCCATATCTGAAAAAAAAATACCCCAGGATTTTGAGTGACATTGCACTGAATTTGGGAATATCGTTACTTTAATAATATTAGTCTTCCACTCCATGAACACAGTATATCTTTTCATTCACTCAAATTTTCTGTGATTTCTTTCAATGATGTTTTGTAGTTTTCAGGGTGCAACTATTACATGAATTTTGTTAAATTTAATCTTCAGTATTTTATTTCTTGATGCTATTATGGAATTGTTTTCTTAATTTCATTTTTGTTTGCTTGTTTTCCAGTGGTAAGATAGGATTTTATTACACAAAAAGGAATACAGAAAGAGAAAAAGGCCAGAGTTTCTGGCAAAGGGCAAGACCCAAGTCAGAAGTCTTAATTTCATTTTTGGATTGCTCATTGCTAGTGTATAGAAATTCAATTGATTTTTATGTATTGATCTTATATCCTGCAACTGTATCTTGGTGAACTCTACCTTTAGTGAATTCCTTAGGATTTTTTTATATACAAGATTATGTCATCTGCAAATAAACATAGTTTCCCTTCTTTTCTTTCCTATCTGGATGCCTTCTGTTTTTTTTTCTTACCCAATTGCCCTGGCTAGAACCTCCAGTACAATGTTGAATAGAAGTTAGGAGACCACTTGTCTAGTTTCTAATCTTACTCAGTATGTTGCTGTTAGGTATGGTGTTAGCAGTGGTTGTTTTGTAGACAGCTTTAACCGTTTTCTAGATGGCTTTTTGTTTCTAGCTTATTGAATATTTTTATCATTAAAGTGTGCTGGATTTTGTCAAATGCCTTTTCTGCATCTATTGAGATAATTGTGTAGTTTTGTCCTCTACCCTATTTATGTGGAATATTATATGTATTAGTTGATTTTCATGAGGTAAGTCATGTTTGTTTCATGGGATAAATTCCACTTGATGTTGTGTATGACCTTATTATGTTGCTGATTCAGTTTTCTTTCTTTTTATTTATTTATTTATTTATTATTGTTTGGGATTAGTTGAGGATACAAAGAATTAGGTTGCACTGATTGCATTTGTTAAAATCTCTATTTTAATTGTGTCCTGTCCTCAAGAGGTGTGCCATACACCATGATCCCCCATCCCTCTCTCTCCTCCCCTCTCCCCACTGGCTCATTCCCCACCCCCTTGTATGAGCTCATCTATTGCCTTCATTTTAGAATTGAGTACATTGGATTCTTGCTTCTCCATTATTATGATGCTTCACTAAGAAGAATGTGTTTCACTCCAATCCAGGTTAATACAAAAGATGTAAAGCCTCCATCTTTTTCAGTGGCTGAATAGTAGTCTATGGTATACACATACCACAGCTTGTCAATCCATTCCCAGGTTGGTGGGCATTTCCACATTTTGGCAATTGTAAATTGAGCTGCAATAAATAGTCTAGTGCAAATGTCCTTATGACAAAAAGGGTTTTTTTTTTTTTTCTGGATAGATGCCTACTAACGGGATTATAGGATCAAATGGGATGTCTAATTTGAGTTCTTTGAGGGTTCTCCATACTTTTTCCCAAAAAGATTGTAATAGTTTGCAGTTCCACCAGCAGGGTAAAAGTGTTCCCTTCTCTCCACATCCACGCCAGCATCCGCAGCTTTGAGACTTTGTGATGTGGGCCATTCTCACCGGGGTTAAGTGATATCTCAAGGTGGTTTTGATTTGCATTTCTCTGATAATTAGGGATGATGAGCATTTTTTCACAGATTTTTTAGCAATTTGTCTGTCTTCTTTAGAGAAGATTCTGTTTCTGTCTCTTGCCCAGTGATATCTGGTATTGTTAGCTCTTTTTTTGTTAATTAATTTGAGTTATCTATAGATTAGTTATGAAGATTCATAATATTCAAATATATTTTCCCATTCTGCAGGTTGTCTGTTTGCTTCGGTTGTTGTTTTCTTAGTTGTACAGAAGCTTTTCAGTTTAATTAAGTCCCACTTGTTTATTTTTGTTGTTATTGTAATTGCCACTGAAGTCTTGCTGATTCAGTTTTCTAGTATTTTGTTGAGGATTTGTAGATCTATATTGATAAGAGGTATTTATATGTAGTTTTCTTTTTTGTAATGTTTTTGTCTGGTTTTGGCATCAGTGTAATACTGGTCTCATAGAATGAATTGTAAAGCATTTCCTTTTTTAAAAAAGAATTTGTGAATAATTTGTGTTAATTCTTCTTTCAAGGTTTGTTAGCATTCACCAGTGAAACCTATCCAGGCCTTGGCTTTTCTTGTGGAAATTTTTTTGATTACTTATTTAATCCCTCTACTTGTTAATTGATCTATTTTGATTGGCTATTTCTTCTTGAGTTAATCATTAGTAGATTTGGACTTTCTAGAAATTTATTCATTTTCTCTAGATTATCTAGTTTGTAGGGCTACAATTGTTCATGGTGTTCCCTTGTAATCCTTTGTATTTCTATGAGGTTGTTAGTGATGGTCATTCTTTTTTGTTCCTGATTTTAGTACTCTGAGTTTCTTTTTTCTGGGGTCAGTCTGGCTAAAAGTTTGCCAATTTTTGTTAATCTTTTTAATGAACTGACTTTTGGTGTCACTGATTTTCTCTAATGTTTTTCTATACTTTATTCCATTAGTTTTTCCTTTCATCTTTATTTTTTCCTTCTTCTGTTTGTTTTGAACTTAGTTTGGTTTTTTTTCCTGGTTTGTGAAAATGCAAGTTTCAGTTGTTGATGTGAGATCTTTCCTATTTTTTAATACCATATTTAGGCGTTATAAATTTTCCTGTAAGCACTGTTTTATTTGCATCCATATGTTTTGATATGCTGTATTTTCATTTTCATTCATCCCAAAGTATTTTCTGATTTTCTTTGTGATTTATTTTCAACTTATTAGATATTTAGAAATTTGTTGTTTGATGTCTGCATATTTTTGTAATTTCCTAAATTTCCTTCTGCTAGTAATGTCTAATTTTATTTCATTACAGTCAGAGAAAATATTTTGTATTATTTAAATTCTTTTAAATATATTGAAGATTTTTTTATGGTATAAAACATGGTCTGTCCTGCAAGTGCACTTTAGAAGAATATATTCTGCTGGTTTTATCTGCTGGTGCCTGTTAGGTCTACCTGGTTTATACTGCTGTTCTTGTTTTCTGTTTCCTTATTGATTTTCTTTCTAGCTGTTCTATCCATTATTGAAAATGGGGCATTAAAATTAACAACTATTAATGTTAAATTGTCTATTTCTTCCTTTAATTCTGTCAGTTTTTGCTTTATATATTTTAGGACTCTATTGGTAGGTTCATATATGTTTATAATTATTATGTCTTCCTGAAAATGTGATGTTTTATTATTATAAAACATATGTATAGAGACTCATGTCTCTAGTAATAATTTTTGTCCTGAACTCTATTTTGTCTGGATATTAGTATAAACACTCCCACTCTCTTTTAGATACTGTGTATATGTTTTATCTTTTTTTATTCCTTTACTTTCAACCTATTTGTGTCTCTGAATCTAAAAGGTATGTCTTATAGACAGCATATTATTGGAATAAGTGTTTTTTTAATCCATTCTCCCTAGCTTTCCTTTTTTAAGTTTAGTACATTTATAATTAAATAATTACTGGTAATTTAAAGTTTAATTTGTCTTTTTGCTATTTTTTCTGTATGTCTTACATATCTTTTGTTCCTTTGTTTCTTCCTTACTGCTTCTTGTTTTCTTTTGTGTTAAATAGGTATTTTTAGTATAAAATATTCCTGTATATATTATATAAACACAGCAAGGGAGTGTGTGTGTGTGTGTGTGTGTGTGTGTGTGTGTAGAGAGAGAGAGAGAGAAAGCACATTATTTTCTTAATGATTGGGCTGGAGATATAAACATCTTAACTTATTGTATAGATTAACATCCTGCATTTTTACATTTTTCATTTAATTGCCAGGAAAGAGGAAGTACAAAATCTGAACTGGAAATTCTTTCTCTGTCTTGGATTGAGGACCTGCTGAAGTGACGTTACTTGCACACTACTCCTCTGGGGAAAAATTATAGCCACATGAGACAAGTCCCTTTTTGATTCTGGGGTGTAGGTTTTCAGGATGATCATCAGATTACCTTGCTGTGAACTTTATAGCTTCTCACATGTATTCACATATATCAGCAATGCTCAAAGTGTAGCCTGGGACCTCTGAGCACCCCTACAATGTTTTCAGGGGATCTTCAAGGACAAACTACTTTCATAATAATACCAAGATATTATTTGTCCTCTTTCGCTTTTAATCTTTCATAAGATTCTAGAATTTTACAGAGGTTACATGATTGGTGATATCAGAACAAATTGAATGCAGTGCAGATATAAAAAATTGCTGTTTCTATTAAGGCAAGCATTCAATACATTTGAAAAACTGTAAAACAGTGCTCCTTTTTTCTGTAAGTTGTTTGTGAGAACACAGTGATATTGTGTGATACCTTATTTATATTAACATAGAATGGCTTATTATTGCTACTTTTAAATGAGTTAAATTGTTTTTGATTTCTTATTTTAATCTATAATATGGTAAACATTGATAGATATAACACATGCAGATGAAAACTTGTTTGGGTGTTTTAATAAATTTTAAGAGTATAAAGTGGTCCTGAAATGAAAAATGTTGAGAGTTGCTGAAATATTATTTCATTCAACCTTTACAACAGCATGTGTGAAAAATAGGATACGCTGAGTCAGCTGCTCCTGTGGTTTCTTTGATAAGGAATTGGAGGCTGTGGGCCTAGGACTATATCTGTACAGACGAGGCTTGATGAGAAGGTAGTCTGTGGCTCGGCGCCTGTAGCTCAAGTAGCTAAGGCACCAGCCACATATACCATTGCTTGCAGGGTAGAATCCAGCCTGGGCCTGCCAAGCAACAATGACAACTACAACCAAAGAATAGCTGGGTGTTATGGCAGGTACCTGTAGTCCCAGCTACTTGAGAGGCTGAGGCAAAAGAACAGCTTAAGCCTAGGAATTGGAGGTTGCTGTGAGCTGTGATGCCATGGCACTCTACCCAGGGCAACCACTTGAGGCTCTGTCTCAAAACAAAAAAGGAAAAGAGAGAAGGCAGTCTGTGATTCTGAAGCCAGAGTAGAGATAGTTATACTTCTTGGTACCCATGACCTCTTAGGGTTTTGACCCCTACAGTCCTCTGTCATGTTCTGGATGCTCTCTGCACCTTTCCTTCCATATTCCCAGTTGTACAAATGGCTATCCTTTTCCCACCTGCCCCTTAAATATTGCTCTTACTCAAGGTTCTGTCCCCAACCATCCTTCGATCTCACTGTGCAGTCTCGTTAGGTGAGCTCACTCACCATTGTAGGTGATTTTTCCCAAATGTGCCTCTCCAGCTCAGATCTCTCTTTTGAATTTCAAATCTAAGTACTGGTTGCATCTGTGTGGATATCCCTCAGATATTTTATATCCCACATGCTCAAAACACTCCAATCACTAGGCATTCAATATTTTCTACTAGGCACAGGTAAGTAGCATAAAATGAAGTCCCTGTCCTCAAGGGAACAGCAGTCTAGTGGGGAAGATGAGTTGTCTAAAACTAACTGCTGTATTTTGGGGTCTGATTATTAACACCACCATCTGCCCAATTACATCCTCCTTCTTTGCCATCCTTCCATCCAGAAAGTTGCCAAGTCCTGTACATTCTATTTCTGTGATGCCTCATCAGCTTTCTTTTCTTCATATCACTATTGCAACTCCTGCAGATCACGCTTTCCTTGTCTCTCGCATGACCTATTGCAACAACCTCCTAAACATTGTCTCCACTTTCCAACTCATCCTCATCCAATTCATTCTTCACACTGTTACTTAAGTGATCATTTCCTAGCTGCAAATAATGCATGCCTTACTACCATGCACACAACTCTTCAGTAGCTCCCTTTCCCCTGGAAAGTAAAATCCATTAGCTCTTGTAATGCTCTGCAAGGTCTAATCTCTGCTTCGTTTCCTATCACTCCTTTGATTGTATCCCAAACCTTTCAAAAGAGGTTTCTCATTGCAAGAATGCCCTCCCCAATAATCAGCCACCTTTCAGGATTCCTCTCCAGTGTTTTGTTTTTGTTTTTGTTTTTGTTTTGTTTTGTTTTTTCAGTTTGGCCAAGGCCAGGTTTGAACCCGCCACCTTCGGCATATGGGGCCGGCGCCCTACTCACTGAGCCACAGGCACCGCCCCCCTCTCCAGTGTTTTTTACTCTTATTTTCTATGATTTTTCCAGGAAGCCTTGATTATCACCTTTTTGGGTTGACCATTGTATCTGCACAGGTCTCTTTCCATTATGGTACCCATCACACTGCTTTATACATTTTTTCCTCCCAACTATGTGCCCCTGTGGACAAAATACCTTGATGGCAAGTTCTGTATCTTATTTGTTTTGGTATCACCAGCCCCAGCCCAATGCCTAGCACAGAATGGGCACTAAAGAAATATTTATTGACTTAATGTTGAAACCCTATAAAATACAGATCACACTCAATCTTCCACCCATTTTTTAAAACTTAGAATACTATTCCCATTTTCTACACAATCACCCAAGCCAAAAACATAGGTAACTTTATTAACAGATTCCACACTCTTTTTCATCCCCTGTAATAAATGAGCCACCAAATAAAACTTTTTCTATTTCTTCATTCTCTCTCCAAGATGTCAACTGCCCTTCATCATCACCTTTAGAGAATTTCTCCATCCCTTATGAATATTGCAGCCATAATTCCAACCTCAAAAATTGGGACATGGAATGTTTTCATATCTTCAGCATGTGAAATATTCTGAGAAAAAGATGCAAGTTCAAGAAGATTTGGATTCTTGAAATATTTCAAAAAATTCCAAAGACAGCAGTACCAAATATCTCAAATCATAATGGCACTAAGAATTCAGGTAGGGCAGTCATTTAGCTGTGGTTCTATGGTTCTTGAGCTTCTGTTTTAAAAGTCTCACATCTTAAATTATTTATCATCTAGGTTACAAAAGAAAAATTCACAGACATGCATAACTAAAAAATACAATATCATAAACCTCATGTAAACGAGGAAGTAATTACAGAGGAGGTGCAAACTGAGCTAGTCTATGAACGCCATCATGACAGGGATGTGTCTGTTCACACCTAAGCTGCCCATGTGGAAACAGCCCCGCTCTACTCCCCACTGAAGGAAATGGATCCCGCCAGCTAAGGCTGCCTGCCCAGAGAGAGCTCCCAATGTAAGGGCCTGGTTCATTTTGGGCTGCCTAAGATCTAGGACTTGAACCTGCATACAAAGATGAGGTGTGTCAATCATATTCCTTTCTGAAATCTGAAACTGAAAACCCAAAATAAGAGACCTGGCAGCACAGGCAGATGGAAAAAGACTTGCTCCGGGTGCTAGCTTGAGGTAAAGGCGGGACTGAAGGGTCCAGGGCAAACCAAGGCCATGAGTAAGCCAAAGTCACAAGGACACAGAAGGCACAGAAAAGATGGAACTGGTCAGTAGAGGCGCAAACACTCAGTGTAAGTGGCAAGGGCATGAGAAAAAGGGAGCCCATTCGCCCCAACAAGAGAGACGGAGCCTGGGGTTTGCCTTGGAACTTGCTGTCTAAACCCATGTGTGGCCTTCAGTCACATCTTGAACTTTTTTCCTGGTCATTGTTTGACTGTTTTCCCGTGAAAGCTAAGAGTTAAACTGAAGCAGATTCAACTAGGCAGGAAAGAGGGAACGAGGGGAGAGAATTCCAGCATCCCAGGTCAGCCATAAACGGCAGCGTGAAGACGGAATTGCTCCTGGCCGCCTGGGGGAGGGTGGAAGGATTGATTACCGTGACTGGAGCACCTTAAATTTTTAAATAGGCCAAACTGATATTTGGTGAATGAATGAATGAACAAATGCAGATAGGTTACAGAAAGAAAGTAAACAACGCTGAACGGCAGCATCAAGACTTCAGACTTGGTGTCACAGACAATAGAAAACCGCAGCAGTTTGGAACAGGAAGGAGATACCCCAATATGGTCTTTACAAAATAGTGGTTTGGAAAGATATTCCGTTTCCCACACTGAAGCATGCATGTTCCACAGTGACGGCTGAGAAAAGGCCATGAACGCAGAGCTACTGATAAGGACGGCCTGAGGGAGATGGCCTAGAACAGGGTTCCTCCACAGGAACTGTATTAAAGGCTCCCGGCATTAGGAAGGTTGGGAACCACTGGCCTAGAAGCTTTGAAGCCACCACACACGCCCAGCCATGCCCGCAGTGGTGGAGAAGGTGTGCCTCTCTCTGACTGACCGTATCAGACGTAAGGCCGTGGGCCCACTCGCGATTACTTCTACGTGGGCCGATACGACAAGGTCCGTGGGCCTCCCTTGACTTCCACGCAGACATGTGACAGCCGTCTCCTCATCCTCTCAGCCAGGCCTCTGTGGCTGCTGTTTTATACCACATCAACATGGACACACAGATCTTAGCAAGTCTTTGAATGCCCCTCCTAGATCTGTTCACAGTAATGAACATGGAAGAATCTTCTGACGGTTTCATGCAGGTGATGGAAGAGGCATTTTGTGTTTGTTTTGTTTAATGCTTTTTGTTTTCTTGAGGCAGGGTCTCACGCTACTGTCCCAGCTACAGTGCGGTAGCCTCCTCATAGCTCACTGCAGCCTCAAACCCCTGGGTCAAGAGATCCTTCTGCCCCAGCCTCCTGAGTAGCTGAGACTACAGGTGCCCACTATGATGCTGGCTGATTTTTCTATTTTTTGTAGAGATGGAGTCTTGCTCAGACTGGGCAGAGGGAGCTTATATTGTCCACTCCACAACAATTATAAACACCGCCCAGACATATATGTTTATAAAGCCCTCCTTTGCTGGACAGCAGTCACCAAAGGTTTTTTCTTTTTTTTTTTTTTTCAACCTATAATACAGCTTAGACAAATAAAGAGCCACTCCTCCCCCGACACTCTCTTTGTGGGACCTACTCTCCTCCGGATGGCAACCGAGGTCGCCAATGCAGCATCTTGCTGGTGCCACACGCAGCCATAAACACACGGCTTTGTATCTCCCCACAGACACCAGCTGTGTTTCCTTGGCCCCACTTTGCTCTCTGGATTCTGGATTCTGTTCTTTATTCTGTAAAATTAGAGGCAGAGGTGGGTCCCTCCGCTACCCAGCTCTCGGTCTGGGTTCTGAGGAAGGGTAAAGTGGAAGGGTGGGGGGGGGGGGTGGGGAATAAGCCACCAAATAAAGCCTGGGTGGGGGTGGGAGAGGGTAGTGGCTGGAGGAAGGCAGGCAGGGAGAGGGGACGGGTGGGCGGGCAGGCCCCTGCGGCAGGGAGGCTGAGTCACGCCCTGGCTGCCGCTCCAGCAGGCACGATGCGGCCTGCCCAAGGCAGAGCACGGAGGAGAAATGGCTTTGTCTCCGCAGCCGCCCACGCTCCGACTGCATTACGGGTCACGCTGGGCCCGCAGTGGCTTTTTGACGGAGTGGACGCAGCACCCTGCAGGGGCAGCAGCCTGACGGAGGAGAGGCGCTCAGCAGAAGGCACCCCCAGCTCCCAGCTCTGCCGCCTGTCCCAAGTGTCCCTTCTGGGTGCTGTTTTCATTCTAAGCCGTCTGTATAACGAGAGGGGAATCCAACCCCTGTCACGGCCGCGGGGCCAGTTTCTGTGGGAACACCGCTGGATGTGTGCTGTTCTGGGCAAGAACAGAACCAAGTTGCTCTTTTCTCCTGCTTTCCAAACGCCGGGGCACTGTGATTAATGCATTAGTAAAGCCTCAGGGAGCCAGGCCTAGGCAAAGACACACCGGAGCTGTCCCGGGCAGTCTCGGCTGGTTCAGACTTCTCGGCCTGCGACCTCGCCCGCCTCCTGACTTGCCATCCCAGGACATCCCAGCCAGGGGGAGCACGGGGAGGACAGAGGCCAGGCTCCCACTGACGGTGCCCTGGGCCTCTCGCCAGACCGGTCCGTCCAGTTCCTAGCAATCATTCCGAGCATAATCCATTTTGCCAATATTGTGTTTCTTAAAGCACCAGCTGCATAAAGTTGGGGGAAAGTTGTCGCATAAGGTCAGATCTGAAACCAGATTTCCCCGGGCTTCAGCAGGCAGGCTTGGGAGAAGCAGGTTTCAGGTTTGTATATGTCATGCCTGGGGACTGGGGACAGCCTGGGGCATAGTTTGCTAAGGACAGATTTGCTCCAGTTGTCGAAGATTCCCAGTCACAACACCTGTGAGCTTTATCATCTGTCCCACTGCCCCCAGCCCCCTCTGCCTTCACAGAGCAGGAGAGGAAGCCCCGGGCAGGGTGACTTGTCCAAGGTTGCACCCTGGATTGGTGTCCTGCTCAGGAAAGCACAGCCTTGACCCACACGGCATTCATTGTCCATCTGCAGCACAAATGCCCGTGACATGGCACGGCCACTTTAAGGTTAGTGTTTGGGAAGGTGCTTTCCAGAATTCATGGACCATATTTTTCACTGGTCCCTATGTGGCACTCAGCAAGACTCAGACACAGTTAGGACCTTATGCTTCTGGACAGACCTTGGAAAAATTATCAATGTCACATTCTCACCTAAATGTGGAGAAACAGCCCAGCTCGAGAGGGCCAGTGTGGCAGAACAGCAGCAGGCTGCCATAGACAATCATGTAGCCCGTATACTCTGCAGAGGGCCTGGTTGTGGGGCCTGCAGCGCCCCAAATCCAGCCTGCAGCCTCCCCTTCCCAACACAGTTCATGGGACCTGCTCTCCTCAGGATGGCCCCTGAAGTTCTGAACACAGCATCTTGCTGTTGCCACACCCACTAACTTGGCACCACCCAGGCAAAATGCTCCTCATCTTTCTGGTCTTGGGTCAAGTTTACTCTGAAGCAGAAAAATTGCTTTCTTTCCTGCGCTTCCCCTCTACCTTATTCCTTATTCCTGTCCTGTCTGATAAAAGTGTCCCCTTGCCCTTATTTTATTTTATTTATGTTTTTCAGGTTTATTTTTTAAGCCATTGCCTCCAAACCAGTGATAAGGATTGCCTGCACTGTTGGAAACTGCTGAGCCCGTCTTCAGGCTGCTTGTCCTGCCTTCTGCACATGTTTGTCCCACAGTGCATCTGGCCACTTCTGCTTTCCTGCCACCTCCTCCAGGAAGGCTTCCCTGACCTTCCCCTGCTCTCCACTCCCCCCAGTGAAAAAAGTGCATCCTGCACAGCACTCCAGGCTAGGCACGACTTGTGGGAGCTCCCAATATGTTGTTGCTGTGAAATGAGCTATTTATAAACCTATCTTCCTCTTATATCTGCCCTGTCCCCTCTGGTAGCCACTGGCCATGTGTGTGGCTATTGAGTGCTTGAACTGTGTCTAGTCTGAATAAAGATGTATTGCAAATGTCACATACATACTAGATAGGAAATATCTGTCTAACAGGACAAAAATATATAAAATATCTCAATGATCACTTTTATTTTGACTACATGTTGGAATAATACTGTAGATATATTAGATTAAATAGATGACTAAAATTAGTTTAACCTATTTCTTTTTTCTTCTCTTATGTGACTGCTAGGAAAATGTAAATTACATATAGGGCTTGCATTATATTTCTATCAGACAGCATTACTTAGGCTGCGAGCACCTAGGGGTCAGGGACCTTGTCGTGTTCATCTCTGTACCCCTATGTCTCATGCAGACATGCATGTGGGCACTAAGAAGGCGTCACCTCATGTTGTCAGTCTCACTGCCCACCTGTCTTTTCCAGGATGTTTTTTGTGCCCTGAGCACTAGAAATCAGCAATAAGAATGCACACTTTTTTGCTATTATAAATAGCGTGGAACAAATATCTTTAGACTTGTTTCTGCAATGAACATGGCGTAGCTAATCAGAATAGGATCACTCAATTAAAAAAAAAAAAACAGATTGCAGTGAGGGGGGTTCAGGAGGATGGGGATAATAATGGTGGGTATTTGGGCTTGGTTTGTGGGTTTTTGTAATAATGAAAGAAAAGTCCACTTAGCATGAATCTCACCTTCTAGCTCCATAAGTTTAAAAGTGTTTTCCTTTTAATTTCATCCGAATTTCTTCTAAAATCTCAAGTTTTCATCAATATTTGTGCGAAGTTTAAGAACATTATCTTCAACCAGGGAACAGAGCGAGACTCTGTCCCAAAATTTAAAAAAAAAGAAGAACATTATCTTCCCTATGTGCCAGTAAGAACTGGAATTGGATGTGCCCGTATCCCTCAGTCTGACATTCTCTGGGTCAGATTCCATTTTTTTCCTATTAAAGGACTGACAGGTTCTTTAGTTACACAGGTAGCTGTGGTTTGAAATTTAAAACAATAGTATGTCTTTCATAATTCTCCTGAGAAAGAAGAATTCCAGGAGTAAATAATGCCACTAGGGGTTCTCCATCCCCACCAGTTACATCTAAATGCCACCCTGGCTTTGTTTTACATTAACCATGTAGACCAGTCACTAAGCCCTCTGAACTCACGTCTCCTAACCTGTGAAATGGGACTACTGACTTTGATTCATTACTCTCAAGAGGCAAGATAACATAGAGTAAGCACAAAGTTCATGTTCAAATAACAGCAGCTATTATTTTCGATTGGAACTGCTAGGATCAAATAGCAAGAGAAAGAGGTAAAAGCAAAGAGTGGTAAGGAGAAAAGAAAACAGTAGTAAATATGAACATTTTTATTGTAGCTACTCTGATACCCATTTTCTATGGTGCTAAAACTAGCATCTATTAAGGGAGCATCATCCTCCAAGTTCTGTGCTAAGGAATTTACATGCACTCTTTTTTTTTTTTTTTTTGCAGTTTTTGGCTGGGGCTGAGTTCAAACCTGCCACCTCTGGCATATGGGGCCTAGTCCCTACTCCTTTGAGCCACAGATGCCACCCTACATGCACTCTTAATTCTCACAAAAAAAAATTGCCGGGTAAGTAGTCTCTTCCCATTTTATATATGGGACAATTGAGACCCAGAAGGTTTAAGTGGCTCAGATTTATCAATCTAGTGAGTGGACAAGCTGGTATTAAAATTCAGATCAGTGTGTCCCAGGCTTGTCTGCTGCACCAGGCCACCTCCTGACGCCTTGACCGTTTCTTACCTTCTGCACATTTTTCTTCACTTGATGTCAGTGGCAGATCCAGGGCCTCTCTCGTGCCTTATCTCTACTGTACCAGTCAAGACTCTTTAAATTACAAGTGACAGAAAGTCAGTACAAACTGGCTTGTGTATATCTGGAACAAAATGGGCTCATATACATGACAAATTGGAAGGTGGACTCCAGCTTCAGCGTGGTGGTACTCAGGGGCTCTGAGTGTCCCCAGGGCTCCAGCTCCTCGTCTCCCAGCCCAGCTTCCCTCTGGGTCTGACATCAGCTTTGCTTTCACAGGCTCTCTCTTCTAGACAGAAAAACTTATGGCCCATGGGGTAGTAGGAAGGACCCTTCCTCTCTCCCAGTTTCTGTGCTGTCTATAAATCAAATCTTGGTGAAAATTCACACGCCCATTCCTCAACTAATCACTGTAGCTCGAGGGATGGAATGTCCTGTTGTCCAGGCCTCTGTCCCAGCACGCCTCTGTGATGGGGGATGTAGGGCCAGCCTTACCTGAGCCAGAAGGAAGGATTCCCTTTAGAACTGGAGCAGGAAGGGCAAAAGACGTCCTCGGTACCCAAAGCCACAGATATCTTCCATGGGGTTCTCATTGTTTTTTATTCAGCAACAACTCTCGTAAACCCAGCCTTTTGCCTCAGAAGACTCCACATACACAGGGATGTCATAACTTTCTTTTTTGCATATTTCTCTGGCATGGCTGTGTACAGTCGACAGGATACTGGGTGGTGTCTGCAGGCCTAAACATACTGCGTGGGCCTGATCCACCCTGCTCTCTATTCCTGCCTGAGCCGTTATAATAACACTGTCATCTTCCACGACTTTGGCTGCTTCTTATAGAACACTTCCATAAAAAATGGCTTACACAGTGAGGAAAATGCCCGTTAGCACACCTTACCGAGTCCTGGGAAAGGACAGTTGCAGAGCTGACTGAGTCAACAGCTCCGACTCCTTCCACATTTTCTCCCTGCCACCCTCTCTGTGGCAGCTTTGCCCTCCATGTGCTTCCCTCCTGGGTGCAGGACAGGCACCCAGTCCTGGGCACCACACCCAGCTAGGACGACAGCCTGCAGAATAAAAGTCCGACCCTCTTGGATTTCATTTGCCAGAACCGGATCACCTACTGTTAACTTAGTTGTACTGCCCAATACACATGACAATTCAAGTTTACATTTTAATTAATTAGAATTCCATCAAATAAAGGCTCCTGAGTCACACTAGCCACGTTTCCAGGATCATAGAAGGTTCTATTGGACCCTTCCCTCAACCAATCACTGACAAGGAGAATACAATTACTTTGATTGTCAAATAGTATTTCCATAGTGGAGTCTGTCATTGACACTTATGAAGTGCCAGTTTTGTGCTTTGACTTCGTAGGGAAATGCAAAGATAGGGCTTGGTTCTTACCCTTAAGAAACATGTAATCAGCCAGGCACAGTGGCTCAGGCCTAGCACTCTAGGAGGCTGAGGCAGGGGAATTGCTTGAGCTCAGGAGTTTGAGACCAGCCTGAGCAAGAGCAAGACCCTGTCTCTACTAAAATAAAGTAGCAGGGCGTTGAGGCAGCTGCCTGTAGTCCCAGCTACTCAGAGGCTGAGGGGAGACGATCACTTGAACCCAGGAGTTTGAGGTTGCTGTGAGCTATGATGATGCCATAGCACTCAACCCCAGGGTGAAGAGGAAGTTTTCTGTAGGTGGAGTTTGGGGCGAAAAGTGCCCCAGGCCAAAAGCAAAAGAGTCCTTGTTAGGGAAGAGCCAGTCAAGCTGAGAGAAAAGGTCAAAGCCAATCTATACCAGTTTTTGAGCATTCAAGTGGCAACAATGTATAGGGTAGATTCCAGCAGGGAGATCCGGATTCAGAGAGCTCACTTAAGCTGGGCATGATAGTAGTTCACACCTGTAACCACATCATTTGGGGAAGCTGAGGCAGGAGGCCAGGAATTTGAGAACAGCTGATGAAACAACTGGCCCTCCCTTGACCAGGCCCCGGAGACTCCTTGAGTCTCAGTTTGCCCACAGAACAGTCCCACCACCATCCTGGCATGCATGTGCCACAGCCTATCCAGAGTGTTGAGAGCTGTAACCCTTCTGTCGCATGGACTAGAGGACCCCTCCCCCCTTTACCATGAAGCCGATGAAGCTTAATCTGCTTAATCTTTTCCAAGGACCAAGGATAAAGGCTTGCCAATGTGTTCATATGGTCACTGGTTTTTGTAAAATTTGCAAAAGTTGGCATTTTAATTGCAATTGGTTAAGAATGCTACCTCTTTCAGGCAGTGCCTGTGACTCAAGGAGTAGGGCTCCAGTCCCATATACCAGGAGTGGTAGGTTCAAGCCCGGCCCCTGGCCAAAACTGCAAAAAAAAAAAAAAAAAAAGGAATGCTACCTCTTTCATGCCACCATACTCCTCTTTGGGCAGGATGGCCTCAGAGGGGGCTCCAGGTATTTTTGAAATCCAATGAAGGGGAAGGTGAGGGTAAGTTTACTGTGAGTTGATGAAGATCTGTTTGTATGGGTCACAGCCACAGGTGTTATTGCCAGCCATCCCAGAGCAGGAATGGCTTTCTAGAATATTCCTCTCACCTGTTGTGCTGGCTCACCCATCCATGGTATCACATACAGGGGCTGATGTCATGAGGAAACAAGAACTGTCCTTCAGCTCTCAGCACTGAAAGAAGATGGATGAGAAGAAATAACATTCAAAATATATCCAGCCAGAGGCAGCCTGTGGAAGATGATCCAAACAGAGATGTGAAAAGTTGTTAGTGGGTTGTTCAGTACTCACAACATCTCAGCAGATGACAAGTTCTCTCTCATCAGGAAGATGTCTGATAATGTAGCATATACAATTACAAAGCATTAACCCCGTTTTGTTGTTATTTTTCCTGGGAGTTCTAAGAAATAGAATTTATCTACGGTGCATCTTACAAGGGTACATGTGAAATTTACTAGGTCTACAATATAAATGTCTTAACACAATAACTAAGAAAATGTCGTGAAGGCTATATTAACCAGTTTGACGAAAACATTTCAAATTGTATATAAAACCAGCTCATTGTACCCCATGATTGCATTAATGTACACAGCTATGATTTAATAAAAAAAGAAAGAAAGAAACAGAATTTATGAGAATTCCTCGGTTTGTAGGACAAAGTAGAAAAAAAAAAGCAGAAGCTAAAAAGTAGCATATTTGTAACAGTTCACAAATAATACAAACAATAGACCAATCCAATCATAAAATTTACAACAAGTAAATTGTCAACAAGTTGAGAAGCTAAAAGAAATTTTTTTCTAAACTATCAATGTTGATCAACCATTTCAGAGAAAAGGTTAAATTATCTTTGTCTTTTCTGTAGGTAATTAAATCGCAGAATTGAAGAGGTAATCAAAGAGTTTGCAGCCAAAAGATGTTCTTAGAAAAGGATTTTAGAGTTGTGCCCTGCAGTTAATAAAATTATTTTATTTTTCTGCATTTGTGATATTTATGATATTTGTCACCTTTAAAATGTTTAATTTCTTGTGAGTCTTCTCTCAATCCAAATATTCTTATTTATATGCAATTGTTAAATCATAATTTTTATTCTTTTTCTGACAGAGGATCCCCCCAAATTTAAAAAAGCTTCAGCCTCTCTCCAAAACCTGGATCCACTGTAGATCAGGGAGACAGGGGACAACAGTCCAGCTTACGCAGCTGGGGTCTGTTTCTAAGGTCCCCCGCAAAGCAAACGGGATTTATTCCTCTGAATTGGACCCGAAGTCACAGTGGCAGCCTGGAGTGGTAGCAGACACTAAGTTGTAGTTCCATTTTTGGTTTTCTAGCAGACTGGGAAGGTTCAGACATGTTATTTACCCTTGAAAGTCAAGTCTCATCATCAGTAAAAGGAGAATTTGGGGTTAGAGGAACTGAAAGTTCCCTGTCAGTGCCGCGTTTCCGATTTTCACAGCTACGTGCTGCTAAGTCAAGGTATTCCATTCCTTATTGCGAAGAATACAGAAGGGCGACTCATGAATTTTTGATTTGTAAGTGACTGCTGCTAAGTTTATACTGATCATTCTCATGGGTAAGTTAAACATATTCCTCATATATTATTTCACATTGTTCAATTATTCAGTAAATTCTTTTTTCATAACAGGACAAAGGTAAACTTTTGTGCTGCCCCTTACTACGTGTACAAAGCCAGGAATTCTGCATAGAATCCAAAGCAATGGAGCTTTTCTGTTAAAACTGTATCACCACCTTCCTCTCTATATACCTTTAGGCTACCTGACGTGTGTGATCCTATTCTATCTCGCCCAAATTCTTAGGGGGTAAATGGAGCAGGGAGAATGGGAGAATAATTTCCATTAAGTGGATCTGAAAACAAATGAGAAAAAGCTAAAACAGTTTTCTGTTCATTTTACTTAGCTAAAAAATATTGGAATGTGGGTCTTCAGATGGCCGCTCCCACTATGAAGATCTGTATCTATAAATAAATGTGGGGGATAGAGAGAGGAACACCCTAGTTGTTACTAGTTACTAGCAAATATTAGCGAGAAGCCCTAGGATTTCACAACAATAGGAACATAGCTGGTAGCATAACACCCAAGCCGTGTGAGGGCCACACTGGGCTGGGAACAGATCTGGAATTCATTTTAAATATTAAAGGAAAAAAGTAACTGAGAGCAGCCAGTCCTGTCAGGTAAATGGAACATTATCCCGACTCCTCCTGCCAGCACCAGTGCACAGCCACATGCATTGGGCCAGCGACTAGTGGCCGCCACTAACTCAGGGTCTACGGAGCACAGGGGACGCTCCTGGGCGAGGACTGGCCAGGGCCGGCTCATTCACACTGACCTGGTCTGCAACGGGTTCATGCGATGACGTAGCTTATTTGGGGTGGAGTCATAGAGGCCCCACCAGCAGGTCGCACGCACGCACACCCCGCACCTGGGCCCCTCAGTGCATATCTGCTCAAGAGCCCCTGTTCAAATATTGATCAATAGCAGCTGTGTCACAACAGCCTCAACGCGGGGCCCCCGCTGAAATGGGAGCTCCCCTGAAACTCTGTCCCGCTTAGCCAGTACCGGAGTAAGGCTCCTAGGAAGTGTCCAAGAATTTAGCTAAAAAGATGGGACGGTTCACAGGTGGGCACACAGACTCTGGGACACTACTTTGATCAGGGGCTCTCCTGCAATATATGTCAACTGTTTCCTTTTAAATACATAGCTATTTTTGAAACCTTGCTGACACAGATGCCCAGAACACAGTTTAGACATGTAGGTGACATGGACTTGGCTTTGGGCTCAAGCACCTAGAAGTCAGCTGAGGCCTGCTGTTGCCAGGACCCACTTGCCCGCAGGGTCTGTCTAGCCCAGTTGTCCAGCACTATCCTCCGTGACTATATCAGGCTGCTTGAGACTCTTTTGTTTGTTGTTTGTTTTTGAGACAGAGCCTCAAGCTGTCACCCTGGATAGAGTGATATGACATCACAGCTCACAGCAACCTTCAATTCCTGGGCTCAAGCAAGTCTCCTGCCTCCGTCTCCCAAGTAGCTGGGACCACAGGCACCCGCCACAACGCCTGGCCATTTTTTGCTTGCAGCCGTCATTGTTGTTGGTCCGGGGCTGGATTCGAACCCACCAGCTCAGGTGTACGTGGCTGGTGCCTTAGCTACTTGAGCCACAGGCGCCGAGCCCCGATTGAGACTCTTAAGGTCCCCGATGCAATAAAAATTTCAGTCTTCATTAACACAAATAAAATTCAAATATAGTCAAAGTGAGAACTACAGTATCCACTTGGTGATTTAGCTTCTCAGGGATTTTAATGAGGGAAAAACACTTCTTGCCTTTATTATCTGCCTAAATATTGATGTTGAAGAGTCTCTTCCTACCTAACATCAAATAACTCTGGTAAAATTACCCTTTTTAGAGTTCTCCGTACATGTGTGCAGCTTTGTGCCCTTTGTCAAAGACCATGTACAGCTATTAAAAAGGAAGAAAGGGATGGAGCAGGGACGATAGCTTGTGCTCGGAGAATGCCATTCGAATGCCAGGGTCTGCACAGCCCAGGTGACACCTAAACTACAGCCCCAACAGGTCAGATTAGAATCCCCATGTCACAGATGAATAAACCAGTGCTCTAATATGGATCAGATATTTGTCCTCTCCAAATCTCATGTTGAATTTCAATCCCCAGTGTTGGAAGGGGAGCTTAACGGGGGGTGTTTGGGTCATGGGGTGGATTGCTCATTAATGCCTTGGTGTCCTCCTGTGCCACTGGCTGAGTTCTCCCTCTGCCAACCATCTTTTTGTTAGAAAGAGCCTGGCCCCTCCCTCCCCTTTCTCTCTTGCTTCCTTCCTCTGTCACGTGATGCCAACTCCTCTTCCCCTTCTGCCAAGAGCAGAAGCTTCCTGAGGCCCAAGATGCCACCAACGTACTTCTTGTACAGCCTGCAGAACCATGAGCAAAATCATCTCCTTTTCTTTATAAATGGCCCAGCTTTAGGGATTCCCATCTCCAGTGCCCAAATCTATGAGCTATGTTTATGACAGCTAACACCCTGTCAAATTCCAGGGTTTCTTTGGCCCTCAGCAAATGAGATCAGTCTGCATTTGCAAATTGCTCAAATGTTCACAGTCTGACATTTCACCACAGGAAGGCAGACTCATAAAATATTTTACATAATAGAACTGCTGATAAAGGCTAATCTTCTAGACAGGACCCAAAGAACAGGCCGTTCATTATTTTTCTAACTGTTCCTTAACGTTAATGAACCTTGGTCAATGTTCCAGTAGTGGCATAAGGAATCTGGAAATTGAAATCAAAAATATGGCTCTTTTCCATGACTGCACGGTGTTCTTAAGATTTGCCATTTAACTTTACCATGTTCTGCGTTCCTTATCTGTTAAATGGATACAGTGAGTGTGCTGAAGGTAGGACATGAATGCTCTTAGAAAATAGGATGCAGGTGGGCGGCGCCTGAGGCTCAAAGGAGTAGGGCGCCAGCCCCATATGCTGGAGGTGGTGGGTTCAAACCTATCCCCGGCCAAAAACTGCAAAAAAAAAAATAGGATGCAGGTGTTTCAGCTTTCATCTAAGAAATGCAGGCATGGTGTGAAGTAGACACACACTCACATGATAACAGCTGATGTTCACTGCTGAGGGTCCCTGTACACAGGCTCTGTACAAAGTGCCCACAGCCATCACCTGGTTTACACCTAATGCCGTGAGACAGACATTAGTATTATTTCCATTTTACAGATGGGAGAAAACAAGGCACACAGAGGTCAGACACCCTCCAAGACACATAGCTGGAAAAAGGCAGATCCAGGTGGGATTCCAACCCAGACGTTTCTTTTCAGAGCCCAGGCTATTAACTGCTATCCTCTGCAACTTCCCACACACAGGCATGGTCATGCATGGCTTCACAACAGGGACATGTTCTGAGAAAGGTGCAGTTAGGTGATTTCATCTTTACACAAACAACGTGGAGTTCATTTATACGGAGCTAGATGGCATACATATTTTCATATGGGAAGTCAAATATCCCAGCACTGTTACTGCATAACAATCATTTCCCTATTGGATCCACAATGCTAATATCACGTGATGCCATTATAGTCTTATGGGGCCACCATTGTACATGTGGTCCATTGCTGACACAGGCATTGTTATGCAGTCCATGACCATGTAATGAACAACACTGGAGGCATTACATAAACAATTAGGTTAATTATCAGAGGGTAAGCCTTTGGCTCACACACCTCCTAGCAGATTCCAGTTCAAGCACACACCTCGGGACATCTCTTCCTGGAAGACAGTAGCCTCCTTAGTCCCACACCTGGTGGGTGATGTCTCAGTTCCTGGTGTTTCCCAACCAGTCTATTTCCTCCCTTCAACCACCATCCCTTCTGTCCTTTCCCTCTGCTGACACTCAGTGGCTTGCAGTGTCTACCCACACAGTTCCTCCCACCTGACACTGCCAGGAAGCCTTCCTAAACCCCACGATCACCCTCCTTGAGTTGAGCCCTTAGAGCAGCCTGAGTGATTCTCTGATCCTGTAGAACCCTGTCCAAGTGACTGTCTTTACTTCTGGTTTGTTTCCTGTCATATGCACCTCACAGGCTGCCCTGGGTTTTCGTCAGCTTTGTGTTTTCAGAACTTCATCCTGCCCATGTTCAAGTTTGTAAAGTAGTAAGTCTCTAAAAATTGTTAGACAGTGGTATCTTGGATTGAATCCAGGAAGAGATGTAGGACATTCTCATGGAAAAACAGGTAAAATCTGAATAAAGCCTATAGTTCAGTTAATGTTATTGTACTGACTTTCATTTTCTAGTTTTGATGAATGTGCTATGGTTATGTAACCACGTCAGCGTTAAAGGAAGCTGGATGAAGGGTGTGTGACACACTCTGTATCACCTTTACAACTTTTCTGTAAATCTACAACCATTTCAAAGTAAAAAATTCAAAATTCAATTTTAGATGCCTTTGTATCGTAGTTGTTAAGGCTGCCCTTGCACTCAGGCAGACCTAAGCCACCCGCTACCCGTACTGTGTGATGTGAGGCGAATCCAGGCCATACATTTTCTCTGACCCTCATTGTTGAATGGCCTGGCACAGTGGAAACATTCAATAATTGGCAGTTGGCTTTGTCATAATGAATGTTATGTTCGTAATAATTGAGTATTATTACTCTAACAACTTATCAAGAGTATGGCCGGAACTTTCCTTTTTAAACTCAGCTCTCACCGCACGCCTCCTGGCATCCCACACACACTCATCTACTCCACAGACGTTCTCAGAGTTGCAGGCATTAACCGGCACCAGAGACATGGCCGGGAGCAAAACACAATATCCCTGCCCTAAGCAACTTACTTTCTAGAGGGAATCGATGTCCAGTAGAACCTCCATAGTTAACCACCTCCCTGCACTGACCACCAGGACATGTACTACAAGTACGTATCAGTACCGGTGGCCTAGTTCCTTATGTTGTCGACCAGTTTGTACCGTCCCTGGGGTGGTCAACTTACAGAGGTTCTACCATAAAATGTATGATAGACTGGTTTTCAGAGTGAGTTCTCAGTCAGCAGCATTAGAATCACCAGAGAACTTCTTAGAAAAGGAAATTGGGGGGCCCTCTCCTGCAACTACTGAGGCAGAGCTCTGGAGGGGGCCCAGCTCATTGTCCTAGTAAGCCCTGCAGGTGATCCTGGCAGGGACCCAGATTGAGGAAGCACTGATACAGTGTGTCAGTGACAGTATTTTAGAGAACACTAAAGTGGGAAATGGGGCGGAGTACTGGAGCGAGGAGGCAGGTCGTGATTTTAAATAGGGTGGTCGATAAGCCTTACCCTTGGCTTGGCGCCCGTAGCTTAGTGGTTAGGGCGCTGGCCACATACACCAGGGCCGGCAGGTTTGAGCCCAGCCCTGGCCTGCTAAACAACAATGACAACTGCAACAAAAACCAAAAAACAGACAGGCACTGTGGTGGGCACCTGTAATCCCAGCTACTTGGAAGGCTGAAGCAAGAGAATGGCTTAAGCCCAAGGGTTGGAGGTTGCTGTGAGCTGTGACACCATGGCACTCTACCCAGGGCGACAAAGTGAGACTCTGTCTCAAAAAAAAAAGTAAAAAAGCTTTACCTGAAGGCTCAAAGACATCAAGAAGAGGAGGAAGTGGACCTCAAGGGTGTTGAAGGGAAGCTATTTTCTGGAGGAGTGACAAACACAAAGCTATTGGGGCAGGAGCAGGCCTGGGTGTTCAGAGGAGAGCAGGTGTCCTGAAGTGAGCAAGGGGGAGGAAGCAGAGAGAAGGCAGGAGGGGTCGGGGGCTGCAGACCGTGCAGGGATTGGTAAGTCATTGCCAAGAGTGTGACACTTAATACATGGACCCTCCCAATTCTACCAAAAACACTCCACATTTTCCTGTATGAGCTCGAGCCCTCCCCACCCCCCAAGTTCACCGGCCCTGCCTACCTTCCATGGTTCTAGCCACCTGAGCCAATTCCATCTCTTCCGCGAGCTTCCCCATCTGTGCTTTCAGAATGCATCTCTCCCATGCCCAACTTCCACGAGCACGTTGGTTTATCCTGCATATGCTGCCTGAGTTCAGGGTTTGGACTGTGTCTGTTGGAACCAAAACTCAATCTTTTTCCTCCTTTATTCCTGCTGCCTATGACAATGTGTGCACATTGCATCTGCCCCATAATATTTACTGAACTTCTTCTCTCAGGGTGCCAGGATGGAAACCAACACATTACTGGCACTCAAATATTACAAATGCTGCCAATGACTTTGAAATTCCCTCTGTCAAAGGTAATAAGAAAAGAAGCTCACAGATTTATTCCCAAACCATCAAAGCATTTTGGATGCAGTTTAGGACTACCCCAGAGTTTGATTTAGAACCAGTGCAGATGCTTCCTATTTCCAGCCGCTCTCCTTTTGTGCCTAATGGCCTGAATAGTACTGGCTGGCCGCTGCTCTGAATATTGACAGAGAGCATCATCGATTTACTGCTAGCCTCGGGCCAAACAGACCAAGTTGGCAGGAGGCACGAAAATGATCAGTTACCGTCAGTCAGAGCTGGGTTTGAATTCTAGCTCCACCACCACAGGGGCTCTTAATTCTTCCTCCCTCCCTTTCTCCTTCCCACCCTGCTTTCCTTCTTCCCTTCCTTCCTCTCCCTCTGTCTTTCTCTCTTCCTTCCTTCCTTTCTTTTTTTTTTTTTTAATATCATGAATCCCTTTACCAGGTGAGCTTGAAGTCTATATGCTATTTCCTAGTACACGAATAAAGCTTCTAAGTGCATAAAACAAAGTATATAAGATTGCAGAGGAAATAAATTTCATTGAAATAATGTTAAAAGTTATCAAAATATTTTCAAACATTGTACGATAGTCATATTTCTGCCTTTTTATTAGTGCATTAAGTAATGAGATGGAGAGGCAAGTTTCTTTTTTTTGAGACAGAGCCTCAAGCTGTCACCCTGGATAGAGTGCTGTGGCATCACAGCTCACAGCAACCTCCAATTCCTGGGCTCAAGCGAGTCTCTTGCCTCCGCCTCCCAAGCAGTTGGGACTACAGGCGCCCGCCACAGCGCCCGGCCATTTTTTGGTTGCAGCCTTCATTGTTGTTTGGCGGACCTGGGCTGGATTCGAACCTGCCAGCTCAGGTACGTGGCTGGCGCCTTAGCCTGTTGAGCCACAGGCGC
>CAUYON010032330.1:0-16257 GCA_963573935.1 Arctocebus calabarensis
GCTGTATCTACCTTGAAATTCCTTGGGGGAGTTGATCTACTCTGATTATTCATATTGCCAGAGTTTTTCTGTTGATTCTGCTTCATGATTATTTTTCACTGTTGCCTATGACCATCCTCAGAGTTGGGGAGGTGTCTCTCCCAGATCAGACCCTGGCAGAATCACTCTGTTGTCACTGGATCTTTGTAGGGAGTCAATGAGATAGTTTTATGGATGGCTAATATATGGACTCACCTGCAAAGGAGGTCACAGTCTAACTGGGGACGGGGGGCAGCATTACAGAATTATGACAAATTGCAGAATAAGATCAACATATAATGAAAATTATCAATCAGGTGCTAGAAAACTCTCTGCAAGTTAGATGGCAAGTGCAGGTAGAGTGAACAGCAAGAACAAAGGTGCAGAGACCAGAAAGCATGAGACGTGTCTTGGTAATTGTGACATCACACTTTAGAGACAAAGACACATGAAGGAAACAAGAGGCAGGAGATAAATCTGAAAATATAATTTGTGTCCCAATCAGGAACAGGCTAAGGAATTTTAGAAGCTATTGACTATTTTTGAGAAAGGAAAGAAAAGAATATTAAATAAAGCAACTAATTAATCAGTTCAACCAAGATAAAAGAATTCTGTAATAATGTTATATCTTTGTTTCCTTATCTATAAAATTGGGATATTAGTCTTTACTTTTTATGGGTGTTTTCAGGATTAAATATAAATAAATACATGTAAAGTGCTTAGAATCATGCCTGATACAGTAATTGGCTTACATTAATATTAGCCACAAATGTGTATTAATATCTTCAAGGGAGGTACTCATAACTCAAAAGACAATGTTCACCAGGCCATTAAAGAAATTACCTAAATGGATTGACATCCAGGACAAAAGAAACAAAGTATCCATGGTAGGGGCAGAAATGATTTTCTGGGAGCTCCACTAATTTCAGGCAGGCCATGTGGCCCTCCCTCCCCCCCGAGCACTTGCTTGCTTTAAGAAAAGAGGTATAAAGACATATTTCAGATTATATGAGGAGCTATCTGTGGATTTTGGGCAAAACCACACATGGTTAAGAGAGCAAATGCTAGTCTCAGACTGCCTAGGAGTGAATTCTGACTCTGTCATTTATCACCTGTGTGCTCCTGTCCAGTTTATTTAAAACCTCATTAGGTCTAAGTTTCCACAGCTACAGAAGGAGGGTGATCCTTACCTCATAGAGTTGTGTGAAGTGTCAGTGACACAATATGTGTATGGCATTGAGAGAAGTATCTAGTTTTCACTAAATGTTCAATAAGTGCTGGAATTTTTTTTATTACAAGATTTAAAGCACAAATAAAAAATAAATTCTGCAGCCATATCAAGGGTCAATACAAATTCAAATTTGAAAACAATTAAAACAACTTATGGATCTATTTCCTAGTCATATGTTCAGAAATGTTTGGGTACCAACCTAGAGATGTGATTACACCTGGTCAGTTGTTTTTTTCTTTCCTAGTGGACAACCTTTAAATATATTGCTGCCCATGACTGGGAAGAATCAACATTGTTAAAATGTCTATATTACCCAAAGCAATATATAATTTTAATGCAATTCCTATCAAAGCTCCATTGTCATATTTTAAAGAGCTAGAAAAAATAATACTTTGTTTTATATGGAATCAGAAAAAAACCTCGAATAGCCAAGACATTAATCAGAAATAAAAACAAAGCAGGAGGAATCACGCTACCAGATCTGAGACTCTACTATAAATTGATAGTGATCAAAATAGCATGGTATTGGCACAAAAACAGAGAGGTAGACGTTTGGAACAGAACAGAGAACCAAGAGATGAATCCAGCTACTTACTGCTACTTGATCTTTAACAAGCCAATTAAAAACATTCAGTGAGGAAAAGACTCCCTATTTAACAAATGGTGCTGGGTGAACTGGCTGGCGACTTGTAGAAGACTAAAACTGGACCCACACCTCTCACCATTAACTAAGGTAGACTCTCACTGGATTAAAGATTTAAACTTAAGACATGAAACTATTAAAATATTAGAAGAAAGTGTAGGGAAAACTCTTGAAGGAATTGGCTTGTGTGAATATTTTATGAGGAGGACTCCCCAGGCAATTGAAGCAGTATCAAAAATACACTACTGATTAGACTAAAAAGCTTCTGTACAGCTAAGAACATAGTAAGTATAGCAAGCAGACAGCCTTCAGAATGGGAGAAAATATTTGCAAGTTATACTTCCGACAAAGGTTTGATAACCAGAATACACAGAGAACTCCAAAATATTAGCAAGAAAAAAACAAGTGATCCAATCTCAGGGTGGGAAAAGGACTTGAAGAGAAACTTCTCCAAAGAAGACAGGAGCATGGTCTACAGATACATGAAAAAATGCTCTCATCTTTAATAATCAGACAAATGCAAATCAAAACTACTCTGAGATATCACCTAACTCCAGCAAGATTAGCCAACATGACAAAATCCCAAAACCAGAGATGTTGGCGTGGATGTGGAGAAAAGGGAACACTTCTACACTGCTGGTGGGAATGCACATTACTATGTTCCTTTTGGAAGGATGTTTGGAGAGTACTTAGAGATCTAAAAATAGACCTTCCATTTGATCCTATAATTCCTTTACTAGGTATATTCCCAGAAGAACAAAAATCACACTACAACAAAGACATCTGTACCAGAATGTTTATTGCAGCCCAATTCATAATTCATGACTTCATAAGTCATGGAAGAAGCCTAACTGCCCATCGACCCACAGATGGATTAATAAATTATGGTGCATGTATACCATGGAATACTATGCAGCCTTAAAGAAAGATGCAGACTTTACCTCTTTCATGTTTACATGGATGGAGCTGGAACATATTCTTCTCAGTAAAGTATCTCAAGAATGGAAGAAAAAGTATCCAATGTACTCAGCCCTACTATGAAGCTAATTTAAAGGTTTCATATGAAGGCTATAACCCAACTATAGCACAAGAATGTGGGAAGGGAGGGGAGAGGGGAGGTGGGGGTGGAGGGAGGGTAATTGGTGGGGCCACGCCTATGGTGCATCTTAGAGGGGTACAGGCGGAACTTACTAAATGCAGAATACAAATGTCTTCATACAATAACTAAGAAAATGCCATGAAGGCTATGTTCAGCAGTTTGATGAAAACATTTCAGATTGTATATGAAACCAGTACATTGTGCCCCTTGATTGCACTGGTGTATGCAGCTATGATTTAATTTAAAAAAAAAAGAGGCTTAGGGAGGCAATGAGAAAACATACCCAACTGACACCTGATTCCATAGAAGGTCAGATTATTTTAACAGACAAATTTATCACTCTTGTGGCTCCAGACATTCCAAGAAAACTCCAGAAATTGGCTCTGGGCCCAGACCATAACCTGGAGAATCTTCTTAAAATGGCCACTATGGCCTTTTATAACTGAGACCTGGAGAGAAAGGAGGAAAAAGAGAGAAAGGAACAGAAAAGAATGAAAGCTCTAGTAATGGCACTCCAAAAAACAAGCAACTTTCATGGGCAGAGGGAAACCAGAGGAGCTAAAAACAAGTGCCTCCAATGTGGTCAGACTGGCCACTTCAGAAAGACTGCCCCCAGCAGCACCACTGGCTGGGCAAGATACCTGGCCCCTGTCCAGAATGCAAGGGTGACCACTGGAGGGTGGCCTGTCCCTGGAGGCGAAGGCCTCTTGGGACAGTGACCCCATCGGAGCCCAAACTGGACTGAGGGTGCCTGAGGCAAATTCTTATGGCTCCAGCTTGTGTCATCACCCCTCAAGAGCCCCAGTTTTGCCTTATAGTGGAGCGCCAGGAGAGAAAATTTCTTTTGGACACTGGAGCAACCTTTTCTGTACTTCTCTCTAACTCTGGTCTTTTATCTCCCAAATCCATAACTGTACAAGGGGTGTCTGAAAATCCGGTTACCAAATTTTTCTCCTAGCCTTTAAGCTGCAATTGGGATGACTTGCTGTTCTCTCATGCCTCCCTAATCGTGCCTGAAAGTCCTGCTCCCCTTTTGGGGAGGGACATACTAACTAAAACAGGAACTTTTCTCTCCTGGAGATCTAGTCATGATCAAAACTCTTCCCTAACCCCAACTTGGGAAGTCCCCTTTCCTGTTATCTTGTCTTCTTCTATGGCTGTTAAAGTTATAGGAGTCGATTCCTGTATTCATCATTCACGAGAAAAATCCTGGAACCCTCCATCTTCTACGGAGGCAGACAATGAAGATAGCCAACCACAGAATACATATACTTGTGAGCCAAAAGAAAGTTTGAAGTTATAATTTAGGAAACAGCAAGAAAAATCCTACTATGGTTTTCTTTTAGCATCACTGAATAAGTGCTTCTGACCTGACGCTGTTCTACCTTTGCCTATTACTGATTATACTAATCAGAATTATGCTTTCCAGAAATGTCATCAAGCCACATGCAATAAAGATGGTTCCAGTCTATGAACCCCTGTATCACTCTCCCTCTGGAGAAACCCTAACTGCCCCCTTCTATCATCGCCCGATTCAGCAGGAAGCAGTTAGATTGAGTCTTTGCCCTTTTTCCCTAACAGCAGTTAGAGTTTCTACTCAGAGAGGGAGAATTGACGCAGAACATTTGGCGCCCTAGCCAGCTCAGGAGAGCTGGCAGACCTGCCGCCTCCTCCTTGGCGATGTCAGTGCTGCAGCAGCCAGCTGAAGAACCAGCGGGCTGGATGACAGGCAAGCAGGGGGACCTTCAACCCCCACCGGAGGCTCCAATAGCCAAAAAGGCCGGACAACTGTCGAGGAGACACCTATGCCTTGGTGTCTCCTTTCACTTTACACTTAGGACTAAATGTGGAACCTCCATTTCCTATGCCTAGGTCAATTTCATGTGAATTTCCTAGGCCTCAATTCCATGAATGGACTGTGTCCATTCATTGATACATTCTTTCACTTTGCCCGGGCAGAAGGGACTGTGTTCGTTCATTGATACATTCATTCACCTTCCCCCTGGCAGAAGGGCCTGTGTTCATTTGTTTCCTGGCCAAACAGGAACCAAATACACCAGGAACCCATACACCTATATATACCCCAAGACTAAAAGCCTAGAGGGTGAGACGGGGAAAGATTGGGAGAGAAACGGAGAGAGCTTTTCTCTCCTCATTTGAGTTCTCTCTCTCTCTACCAGGAGCTTTAGTGTTTTCTGTATTCTTTTCTGTAAATAAATTGCCTTTCCATTGGAAAAAATAAAAAAAATTAAAAATAAAAATAGAAAAAAATATATATATTGCTGCCTTGGAGAGTTAACCCTTAACTTAACACAGGTCAGCAAAAATCTGACAGTTGAATTTTCCCCCTAAATTCCAATATGACTTTACTTTGTTGTTGTTGTTTTAATCCTGGGTCCTGGGCCCTTGTATGAAATAGAGCTATGTCTATTCATTTGGAAAGGGCTCTGCAGAGAATTCAGAAAGAGGCATGGGTATTGGCTTCATCTCCCTTTCCAAAGCTACCCACTTCAGGGTCCTGAGCAGGGCTGCCTCCTGCACACAGGTGCAGACAATAGCTCTCTCCTGACACTTCCCTTCCACCAGAACAGCCCTGCTCACACCAGTGCCTCTCCTAAAATAGGTCTCACTCTAGGTTAAAATCACTTGCTTCTCCTACTAGTCCTCGCACTTAAATTTCTTTGTCCCAGTACCTAGGTGTGGAAGTGCCCTGCTGGTGTTCTGAAGTCCCTCACTGCCTCTCTTTGCCTTTCCGTGAATGGTCCAGTAAGAAGTGGCTGGAATCACTTTGCCTGAATCTCACAGGGAGCGGCCAGTGTGGAGATGTATCTAGTTTACCAACTTGGGCCCTTCTCCTGCTTTTTAACTATGTGACTTTGGGCAGATTAGTTAACTTCCTTGGGACTCAGCTTTTCCATCTGCAGAATGGACATTATACTGCCTGGCGTGGGGGAGGCCTCCTTTCTGGAGCCTCCTACGGTGACTGGATGCTAAAACTCAGGGCCCAGCAGAGAAGTAAAACACCCTACCTTGGTGGGAGGCACGTGGACGCGCCCACCCACTTAACTTGCCACCCACCCTGACAAACCATCTGCTATGACCTGCTCCACGTTTTGGCAAGTCACTCTTATCCCTGGGCCTTTGTCTCCCTGTCCACGAAAGGAAGGCCATGGTCTCATAAGGGAGGTCAGTTCTCACACCTGAGCTGACTGGCAGAAATGCACTGAACGCTCTGTCTTGTGAATATTTGGGAAAGTTGCCTACCCTTCATTGCAAGTCAGGAGAATAGTAGCATATCATTCTATAAACAGTCAAATGTGGAGTCTACTTTGAACTCCGTGGCTCCTGCCGCTACTCCTATGGTGTGAAGGAATAATTTAGGGAGGATAAAGGAGGAAGAGCATGGAAAAGTTAAAATCACTGTATTTAATTTAATTCTGCAAGTATATAATATATTGACGCCTGCATGTTGAGCCCTACTCTAGGCACTGGGGATGAATAAAACCCTGTCATGGCCTTAAAGAACATAGTCAAGTGGGAGAGATAAAAGACTAATCTAGAAAACATAAAGTCCACATAACAGGATGAGCACTACACTGGAAGTAGTTAGCATGGGAGGCATCAGCTCAGTACAAGGGCGGGGTGTCAGGGGAAGTCTCCTGGGGGACGTGACTTTGGAGCTGGAGATTGAACAGGAATAATTCAGGTGCTAAGAGGGATAGGCAAGCACATAAAGGGAAAAAGCATCTTGAGATCTTCCCACTCAAAGTGTGGTCCATAGACCAGCAACGTTATCATTGCCTGGGAGCTTGCCAGAGGTGCATGTGCTCACAGGCCCATCCCGAATGTGCTGAGTCATAACTGCATTTAACAAGACCCTTCGTGACACGTGGGCACGTTAAACCCTGAGAATACTCTTCCAGGAGGCATGACCAGTCAGAGCAGGGAAGGGGGACAGACAGCTGGAGCTGCGGGGGAATTGTGAGAAAGTTCAAGCTAGCTAGCGTGAAGGGCAATGGCAGGTGGCTGGAGAGGAGGAGCCCACACCCACACCACGTTGGCAAGGGGGAAAAGACCTTCCTAACCTAAACTCCTCCACTTGGGACCCTATACCTTGCAGCAGCAGCAGAGACCAGCGTGGGAGCTGGTGGCTTGACTCAGCATCTGTCTCACCAGAGGCATTTCCTCCTCCAGGCTGGGTCCATTAGAGCCGATTCAGCTCTTCACCTCTGCCCACATCACAGGGCTGCTCTGATGAAAGTTCATACAGACCAATCAATCAGGCCGGTTTCAATTAATCCTAATTGTCCTGTTGGGATTCCTCGCCAATAACTGAGATGTGGGGAGCCACAGGCTTAATTTCACATGGCTTTCCCGGTTCCCACAGACACTGGGACAGCTCATTTCAGCCCTGAGCTCTTGCAGGCCGCTGAGCACAATGGTATGCTCGTGTGTGTGTGTGTGTGTGTGTGTGTGTGTGTGTGTGCGCACACATATGCACCCTCATCTCTGCAGCACACAGTGCAGCTCCTTGGACCACTCCATTGCCTCCCTCCTTCCTGTGGCTTTTCCTCTGGGAATAAAGGAGAATCCAGCAGGAAGACTAAAAGAGGCACTAGTAAGAATCTGGGACCTTCTTTCTAAGAATCCGAGGGCAATTGCTTGGCCTTTTGAATCTCCTTCCCTCACCTCTAGGCACAGTCACAGGCTGCGGTTACTCATCCGTGCTGGGCCCCGGACACTCCCGGTTCCTACACATGTTTCTGCACCTGCTGTTCCCTCTGCCTGGAATGCCCTTGTGCTTCCGCTGTCTGCCTGGAGCTCTGCCGGCTGCGGGGTGCCTCCTCTCTGAAGCCCACTGGGGTCTTCCAGCTCAGGTTGCTGTTCTCTCATCTCCCTATCCATGGCTCGTCATCCAGGCCTTCCCAAGCATTTCCAGGCTGAGCTGAGGCTGGGGTGTGCAGGGCTCCTCCGGAGCACAGACTACATAACTGACGTCTGTCTGCATCCTCGCACCAATGTTTCTCACTACAGAATATGTGTTTAATAAATGTGCGGCTACTCTACTGGAACCGAGATTGTCCAAACACATTTTTGTAAATAAAGTTAGTCGCATAATAAAGGTTAAATGTTATGAAGGTTGCACCATGACTGAAGGAATACAAGGAAAATCTATAGCCCCACTTCTCTCCTCAGTGCCTGAACATCTACCAGTGAAAAGTAGACAGTGATGTAGATTGGAATATTGGGCAAAAGAAGGAAAACTTAGGGAACTTAGCAATTGTGCAAAGGCTGATCTAACAGGGATGGGTAATGTCTCTCCAAGGGCAAGTCCCAGCCCCCGAAGAGGCCCTCAGAGTCAGGAGAATTTAAACAGATTTTGCATCTCTCTTCCAGCCATACGAGACCCCCGTCGATCTATAGAGTGAGATGTGAATGAGGGATGGCACCCACAGGAGACACAGGCGCCCGCAGGAGACAGGCTGACTGAACAGCAGTGCACGCTCACTGAGCTGCGTGAGTAAGGCACGAGATGAAGGGGAACCCCTTCACGTCCTTGGGCTTGGAGCAGGGGGGCCTGCACCACATTGTCTGGGGGAGGTCAGGTGCCAAGGGGAGAGGACAAACTCCATGCTCCACCACTGCTACGTGACCTGCTACGTGACTTTGAGGAAGTTTCTTGACTTTGCTAAGTCTGTCTCCCCAGCTATAAAATTGAGGCCTTCATGGTAGCTGCCTCATGGGTGGGCCAGGGGGTTTAAACTGTGTGTAGCATCATGACAGCAAACTGCCGTTGCTGCTCCGTGGAGGCCCATTGTACCTTCCCATGCAACGGTCATCACTGCCAGATAGAAAGGTGCCCTCAGGGCCCAGGAGTGTATGCCCCTACAGTGAGGGTCAGATGCCAGATGTAATAAGAGGCATCATCAGATGACGCCTGTGGCTCAGTGGGCAGGGCGCCGGCCCCATATACCGAGGTGGCAGGATCAAACCTGGCCCTGGCCAAACTGCAACAAAAAATAGCCAGGTGTTGTGTCGGGTGCCTGTAGTCCCAGCTACTTGGGAGGCTGAGGCAAAGGAATCGCCTGAGCCCAGGAGCTGGAGCTTGCTGTGAGCTGTGTGACACCACGACACTCTACCGTGGGTGATAAAGTGAAACTGTCTCTACAAAAAAAAAAAAAAGAGGAACCATCGCACTCTAAGGCAGTGTTTTTCACCCTTTTTTAATCTCACAACACACTTAAATCTATACTTAAACTTCCATGGCACACTTGTGTTGATGTGTTGAGCAAAAAAAAGAAAGAGTAAAAAATAGAATATACTTACTGTGCTTTGAACTTCTTTTAAAAATAATTTAATTAAAGATCTGTAAAAGTTTTCGTGGACACTGGTTGAAAATCACTGTTGTAAGTGAAGACTCTCCTTCCATCCCCAGCACTCTTCCCTGAGACTTGCCAGAATCTCAGAGCATCGACAGCCATAGCTCAGGTACGTGGGCAGATGACTGAGGTCTAAGTCCTGGCTGGGTCAGGAGACTGTTAGCAAGATTCAAGGCTTCCCTGGGTCCCGGTTTTCTCCTCTGTGACAGTTATCTCACAGGACTGACAACCTGACAGCCAGGCCCAGGAGAGTGGATTATAAATGGCAGAACGAGGGATGGCAGTGTTACAGTTCTGTGTGGTGGAGTGGACTCATTTTTTGGTTAGGATTTTTGTTGGGCTGGGACTGAGAGGAAGGGGAAGGTTCTTGTGTTTTTCGCATTCTAACTTGACCTCTCTTGGGCACCAAAAGTTCATTGGGGCTTTAACAACTAATTCATTCACCACGTGCTCATTGAGGGCCTCTGTGGCCAGGTGTCCTGGGTGCTAGGGACGTCAGTGAATGCGGCATCCATTTACTTTGGGTATTTTCACTGCCCTATGGGTCTCCAAAGTCCAAGCAACCTAAGCCACCAGACTGCAAATGCAACATCACAGTCTATGAAAGAGGAGCCGACTCCCAGAGAGGTAAAATAACTCAGCATGCTGCTCAGAATAGCACGGCAAGTTGGTATGGTTAGATCCTAAGACCTCTCAGTACTATAGAAAAATGACATGTTGGGCGGCGCCTGTGGCTCAGCGAGTAGAGCGCCGGCCCCATATACTGAGGGTGCGGGTTCAAACTTGGCCCTGGTCAAACTGCATCAATAGCCGGGCGTTGTGGCGGATGCCTGTGGTCCCAGCTACTCCAGAGGCTGAGGCAAGAGGATCGCCTAAGCCCAGGAGTTGGAGGTTGCTGTGAGCTGTGTGATGCCACGGCACTCTACCGAGGGTGATAAAGTGAGACACTGTCTCTACAAAAAAAAAAAAAGAAACAAAAGAAAAGAAAAATGACCCGTTAACAATAATGTAGCCTGTTGGCCTTGTGAAATCATTCTGTGCTTCATGTCGGTCATTTCATTAATAGATTGCTCTTAAAACAAAGACGGAAAAGTCCAGCCTCTGCACCACCCCACGGCTGACAGATCTTTGGTCCTGAGCCTGCGTTTTTGGGAAGGGGGAAGTGCCTGAGTGTAGTGAGGCCCTCTTTTTCCTCAAGTCCCACCCAATTCTTTGCAGGGGTACATGAATGCAGAAGACTTTCAATCACCTAGATCTCCTACATCTCCTCTCCTCTATGGGGGCCCAACCCATAAGTGTCGGCTGGAATTACTGCTGATTGGAAACTCACCTCTCTACCGGATACTAGAGAGAACCCAGTCATCCTTGTCATTAACATGAACTTCTAGTACTTCTGAGGTTTCCCAACATACCTGTCACCCTATGGCATACAGGTGGCTTCCAGGTACTTCTTCTGGAAAGTACAGGGGGTTCTAGGAGATAAGACTGATCCACAGGGGCCAGAGGCCATGGCCAGGCAGAGGCAGTGAGCTGACCATTGGGACAGCCAACTTAGTGTGCTATATCGCTGCGCCTACTCAACCAGCTAAGCTCACCGAGGGCCCAGCCCCAGCCTTGCCTGGCCCTGCACCACTGGATCCAGTGCGGCTCATCTTCCCTCAGATGTCTGCATGGCAATCACGTGTGTTGTTACAAGAGGTAGTACAGAGATTCGGGAAAACAGGCTGAGGAGCAGGAGCTCCAGGCAGTGGTGCTGGAGCCTTGAGTAAGTTGTTTGACCTTTGAATTTACTAGTGTCTGTTTCCCCACCTATACAACTGGGACAGTAATAGTGTTGACCTTATAGGGATAGGAAGAAATTTAAATGAACAAATGCACATAAATACCTGTGTCTAGCTCAGGCTCAGCATTTAGAATCATTACATTATTTCCATTCCATAAAGTAGATCTCAAAGTGTCTACAAAGTGTGATGACAGAAAGGCAAAGATGAGTGGGTTCCTAGATATAAGGGAAGGCTTCTTGGAGGAGGGGGCTTCCACTGAGCCTTGAAGGGTTATCAGCCTGCTTGTGAAACAATAATCTGGGTGACATGGCTTGCAAGAACAAATCCTCCAGGGCATTCAATAGTAAGTGTTTATTTAGCTTGCAGGTCAGCTGGGGGTCTACACTATGTTGGACTGGTGACTCTAAGCTGTAGGATGAGATGAACAGGTTAACCCAGACGTGTTCTTCTCAAGATGGTGCTATAAGCTCAGAGGAACAAAAGGAAACTCACAAGGCTTCTTCAGACTCAGCCTTGGATAAGGCACAATGCCAGTCAGCCTGATCCTGTTGGCTGAAGCAAGTCCCATGCCCGGGCCCACACCAAGGTGGAAATGCACCTCATCTCGTCAGGAGGAGGAGCTGTGCTTTCACATGGCAAAGGGCATGGATGCAGGGAAGGATGCACCAGAGGCCAAAGGAGGAGGCCAGGAGACGTGTTGGGAGCCAGTGTGTGGGAACTACAACAGCTCCATGAGGCCGCCCGTCTGGATGGAGAGGAAGTGGCCCCGGGGCCCAGGTGTGAAGGAAGTCTCTATGGCCGTCAGTCACTGAGGGATCACCCTGCAAGGCAGCCTGATAGAGACACTCAGAATAAAACCAGAGGCCGTAGCATGGAGCATCTGGTAGTACCAGAAAGTCTTTCTTGAGAAAAAGGAAAAAACACAATGACGGGAAGATATCAAGAGGAAACAGGATCCAACTGAAAAAGCTCCCAGTGCCAAATATGGAAAAAATTGAGCAATAAACTAAAGTGGTATTGGATTGTTCTTCAAAGGATAAAATGAGCACATAAATCCACAGAGTAAAACACATAAATAAAGGGCAACGGACACGTCTCCCATGCAGAGAAAGATCTAAGGGCTCTTCCCTAATCTACACGGCCCGCAGGCTCTAGCCCCTGCCACCTAGCCGACTCCATGTCCTGCTTCTCTGTCCCCCCCACCCAGTGTTACAGCCACCTGCATTTTTCAGGGGCATGGATTCTGCTTTTCCCTTGGCCTGGAATATTCTGCCTCCGATTCTTCCCACAGCTAGTTGCCTCTCGCCATGGGCTCAGCTCAATGTCACCTCCATAGAGAAGTTGCCCTGATCCCCCGACCACTCCTAGTCCTTGGCCTTGTTTTATTCCCTTGATGGCACTTGTTTCTTAAATGATCTTATTTATTTTCATATTAACTTGTTTATCTGCATTTTCCCCAGGTTTAAAAAATGAACCATGAGAACCGTAACCTTGTCTGTCTTTTCCTCCCTGGGTCACTACTGGGGAAAAGTACCTGGTGGGTATTCAATAAACATTTATGGAATAAGTGAATGAATTAATTAAAACTCACCATCTCCACAGGCTTGGGGCCATGCTGGACACCTAGCATAGAGTAAGGATGAATATAGTTTGTTCTGTGGGTATGTGCATGATTTACAAATAAATGAATTAATCAGTGGGTGAATGAACAAAAATAAAAGACTGAGCGTGAATAAGTGAGTAAAATTTGTTTCTAAAATCCTAGGCTGGCCCCATACAATGTACTAGGTGTGAATTTACCCACCAGGTGAATTCTGCAAAATTGTCCTGCATATTTGGCTATGGAAAGCCAGCTGAAGTTGATTGGTAATTTGGACTTTAGCTTTTGGAAATGCCTGTTTGAGGTAGGGAAGACAGGAAGCCTGTGAGCTGCTTCTCTCCAAACATTTAATGAGTCTTTGGGAACAAGTAATTTGGAAAGGATGCTGCAGAGATGAGGGCTGAGGTATAAAAATAGATGGATTTCCTTATTGAAATAACTCCCGGTCATATTTTCCCTATGTTGCGGGATGATTAAAAGTCATAAATTAACATTAACTGTGGAGTGAGCAGACAGAGAGCCTGCAAGTGTCTCTTGTATCCCAGAGCTGGGTCTGGGATGAGGTCTGATGGCTGCCACAAGGCACTTTACCTGGAGGTCTGATGGCTCAGGAGAGGTCTGATGGCTGCCACAAGGCACTTTACCTGGAGGTCCAGAAGTCACACAGGAAAGAACCTCAAAGACCCCAGGGTTTGAAAACAGAGTAAGTGTGTGCAGCTCCTGGAATCTGTATCTGTAGGGAAGGGCCGAGAATAATGACTCTCAGATGATATCTCTTCTCAGATGCTGTGGCCAAAGTATGTTTAGTGTCTCGAGCATGACAGGACCTTTTCCCCACATTAAATCAGCGCATCTGTGGTGCAATCCCATGGAAGGCATCCCAGGACCTAGTACAGTGTTTTTCAACCTTTTTAAAAAATCTCACAGCACACTTGAAGTTATAGTTGAACTTTCATAGCACACTTAAATTATATTAATCCCAAAAAAGAGTTGAAAAAGAATATTTTATTGAGCTTGGAACTTCTTTAGAAAATAATTAATGATCCTTAAACATTTTTGCGACACACCTAAGGTCCTCTCACAATGCATTAGCTAAAAATCGCTGACCTAGGGCAACGCCTGGCTCAGTGAGTAGGGCACCAGCCCCATGTACTAAGGGTGGCAGGTTCAAACCCAGTCCCAGCCTAACTGAAAAAAAAAAAAATTGTTGACCTAGAGAGAGGAAAGCTGCCTTTCCTTCCCTAGTGTGGTCCCAGTGGGGCTTAGAGTGGTGAGTCCCAAAGCAAAAGTTGAATCAGCATCTCCCAAGGATTTGTACCATGTAAATTCCCAGGTCCCAGCCCACACCCAAGAGTCAGAACCTCTCAGGATGGGCCCGGGAAGCTGTGCTTTTAAAAACTCACTGAGTTCCCGCTTACCTTCCACCATCATCCAAATAAACTCAGGGCAGAAGCCTTGGTGTGCAGCCCAGTCGCGACTGCATACGGGCCGTGCTTCTAGGGTTAGGGCTCCACCCTCCAGCAGATTCCCTGACCTCGGCACCACTGGGGTTTTTTGTGTGTGGCAATCGCCCTGGGTGTTTAGTAGCAACCCTGCCCTCTACCTACCAGATGCCAGTAGCACCCCAGCCCTGCCTGTGACAATGCAAAATGTCTCCAAATAGTGCAAAGTATCTATGAAAAAGGGGCAAAGTCACCCACAATTGACCCAGAGCAAGGGCCTCATCTTATCACTAATGATGACACTAACATAGACTCGTCCTAACATCAACAAAATAAAGCAAAGCCTAATAGAATATGAGAATTCACCAGGATTTTAAATGTTCGCAATAGCAAAACTCACAACCTTTAGAAGAAAATAACACAATCCTAACTCCGCAAGGTAACTTCTACAATATCCCACATGCAGTAAAACATAACCAGACAAATGAAGCAGAAAAGTGGGAGCCACAGTCCAGGGATTGGTAGTCAATAGAAATAGACAGCTAGATGGCACAAGTACTGTAATTAACAAAAAGAGGACTAAAAAATAGCTATTATGAATGAAGGGTCAGGAAATGTGAAGATAGATCAATAGAAATTGCTCAATCTAAAGAACAGGGAATAAAGTTTTTTCAGAAAAATGAACTTAAAGAGTCAATTGACTTTAGATTAATGTATCAACATTTTCAATGGGCAAAGAAAGTCTTCTCAGCAAATAGTACAGAAACAACTGAATAGTAATATGAAAAGAAAAAAACCCATAACATATACAAAACTCAACTTGAGATGAATCAAAAATGGTTCCTCTATGAATCTCTGGTTTAGATTTTTAACATAACATCTAAAACCATAAAGATCCTGAAACAAACTATGAGAGACTGAGTAACCTAAGGTTTCTTAAGTGGAAGATAAATAGCAAAGTTCAACAACTATAAAAAAAAATGAAATAATTTGGCATCATCAAAATGAAAATCTTTTGTTTCTCCAAAGGCACCTTTAAGAAAATGAATAAACAAGCCATAGATTTGAAGGAAATACTCTCAAAACACTATTTTACAAGGATCAGCGTCCAAAATATAAAAAGAATGCATATGATTATTATTTATTTTAAAAATATACCAATTTAATTTATACTATTAAAAAAAAATACCAATTTGTTAAAAGAAGGCAAAGATTTGGACAGACATTTCACAAAAGGAGTATGTAATTGACATGAAAAATGCTCAACTTAGTTGGACTTCAGGAAAATAAAAATGAAAATTATGAAATGTATAAATACATCTAAAATAACTAAAATTTAAAAGGCTGACAACAATGTTGGAAAGTACATGGAGCATTGAAGACTCTCATAAATTGTTGGTAAGAATATATGAAAATGCAACCACTTTGAAAACAGTTGTGGCAGTTTCTTATAAAATTAAATAAATCTGTTCTACGACCAAACAATTCTGCTTCTAAGTATTTACCCAAGAGAAAGGAAAATATATGTCTATAGAAAAAACTCATGCAAGAAGATTCATAGCAGCTTTATTGATAATATCTGAAAGCTGAAACAGCCCTGGTGCCATTTTTCCCCTTGTTTCTTTTTTTATTATTATTATGAAATCATAGCTGCATACATTAGTGGAATCAAGGAGTACAGTGTGCTAGTTTCATACACAATATGAAATATTTTTGTCAAACTGTTTAACATAGCCTTCAGGGCATTTTCTTTGTTATTGTATAAAACATTTGTATTCCGGATTAAGTAAGTTTCTCCTGTACCCTTCTAAGATGCACCATAGATGTGGCCCCACCAATTACCCTTCCTCCACCCCAACCTCCTCCTTCCTCTCCCCTCCCTTGCCCCTTTCCTCATATTCTTGTGCTATAGTTGAGTTATAGCCTTCATATGAAACCTTTAAATTAGCTTCATAGTAGGGCTGAGTACATTGGATACTTTTTCTTCCATTCTTGAGATACTTTACTAAGAAGAATATGTTCCAGCTCCATCCATGTAAACATGAAAGAGGTAAAGTCTC
>CAUYON010032332.1:0-16282 GCA_963573935.1 Arctocebus calabarensis
CTTTTTTTTTTTTTTTTGTAGAGACAGAGTCTCACTTTATTGCCCTCGGTAGAGTGCCGTGGTGTCACACAGCTCACAGCAACCTCCAACTCCTGGGCTTAGGCGATTCTCTTGCCTCAGCCTCCCGAGTAGCTGGGACTATAGGCGCCCGCCACAACGCCCGGCTATTTTGTTTGTTTTTGCAGTTCAGCCGAGGCTGGGTTTGAACCAGCCACCTTCAGTATATGGAGCTGGCACCCTACTCACTGAGCCATAGGAGCCGCCCTAAGTAGCTTATTTTTCTTGATAGGTATCTAAGAGCTTCCCTCATTTCTTGACAAACAAGCAGGGCTGTTTTCAAACTGAGCCGATGTAGTCCTACAGGCCATAGGAACCTGGGAAGTGAGTTTTCCTTCTTCCAACCAAGGCAACTTTTTTCTATACCAGGAAGAAAGAAGTACCGTAGGCTCAGAACCAGTGTGGTAGGACAGGACTTTACAACAAAATAATGTGCCAAAAGAAATGAAAACCTCATGTAAAAAAGCTGATCAAGTCACAAGGTTACTATAGAACATCTAACCCCCTAGAACAAACACACACAGGCAAAATGATTACGGTCATACAACATGTACTTAAAAAAACACACAATAACAATAACAAACCATATCCTAAGAACCTAGAACTTCTTTTTGACCTTTGTGTTTACGAAAAAAGAAACCCCAACTGATTGGGAATTTAGTAAGGAAAAAAGAACTGCCCCCTGGGCAGTGCCTATGGCTCATCGAGTAGGGCACCGGCCCCATATACCGAAGGTGGCCGGTTCAAACCTGGCCTCGGCTGAACTGCAAAACAAAAAAAAAAAATTAAAAAAAACAAACAAATAAAAAAAAGAACTGCCCCTGATTCTAGATAACATCCTGGGGTCAAGTACAGATTCATCCAGTCTCTACACCTTCTATGTCTGGAGCAGTCTTACCCCCTGCCTCCCTCCACCTAGATTTTCAATTTTCTTTTCTTTTTTCTTTTTTTTTTTTTTTGAGGCAGAGCCTCAAGCTTTCGCCCTGGGTAGAGTGTCGTGGCATTACAGCTCACAGCAACCTCCAATTCCTGGGCTCAAGCGAGTCTCCTGCCTCCGCCTCCCAAGTAGCTGGGACTGCAGGCGCCGGCCACAACGCCCGGCCATTTTTTTTGTTTGTTTGTTTTGGTTGCAGCCGTCATTGTTGTTTGGCGGGCCCAGGCTGGATTCGAACCTGCCAGCTTAGGTGTACATGGCTGGCGCCTTAGCCCGCAGAGCCACAGGTGCCGAGCCTCTTTTCTTTTTTTTTGAGACAGAATTTCACTTTGTCCCCTGGGTAGAGTGCCGTGGTGTCACAGCTCACAGCAACCTCAAACTCTTGGGCTCAAGTGATTCTCTTGCCTCAGCTTTACAAGTAGCTGGGACTACAGGTGCCCACCTCAATGCCTGGCTATTTTTAGAGATGAGGTCTTGCTCTTGGTTCAGGTTGGTTTTCAACTCCTGAGCTCAGGCAATCCATCTGCCTTGACCTCCCAGAGTGCTAGGATTACAGGTGTGAGCCACCCTCCGTAGCAGATTTTCAATGAATGGCCACTACAGAGGACTCCCCCAATTCCCTCCCCCACCATTCCGGGGGGGAGGAAAAAAAATGTAAGTATTTAGGGGTCATTTCAAGAACAGAACATAAAGCAGTTTCTCCTTAATCTTTTGCTAAGCAGAAAATTTAATTAAAAAATACTTTTACTGTAGTATAATTATCTCAATTGCATATTCCACAGCTTAAAAATCGTTGTTATGGGATGGGCGGCGCCTGTGGCTCAAAGGAGAAGGGGGCGAGTAGGGTGCTGGCCCTGCATACCAGAGGTGGTGGGTTCAAACCCTGCCCAGCCAAAAACTGCAAAAACAAACAAACAAAAAACCCCACTGTTATATGCATCTTGATGCTTGTCAAGCAAGTACTGCCTCCAAATGAGTTACAACAACATAAGTTACCATTGACAGCTCTTTGAATCCTTCTTAAAAAACTGAAAGGGGGGAGGCACCTATGGCTCATGGAGTAGGGCGCCAGCCCCATATACCGAAGGTGGCGGGTTCAAACCTGGCCTCAGCTGAACTGCAAAAACAGAAAAATAGCCAGTGTTGTGGCAGGCACCTGTAGTCCCAGCTACTCTGGAGGCTGAGGCAAGAGAATCGCCTAAGCCCAGGAGTTGGAGGTTGCTGTGAGCTGCGTGAATCTACGGCACTCTACCGAGGGTGAAAAAGTGAGACTCTGTCTCTACCAAAAAAAAAAGCTTGGCGTGTGTGGCTCAACGGGCTAAGGCGCCAGCGATGTACACCTGAGCTGGTGAGTTTGAATCCAGCCCGGGCCCACCAAACAACAATGATGGCTGCAACCAAAAAACAGCCCGGCGTTGTGGCGGGCACCTGTAGTCCCAGCTACTTGGGAGGCGGAGGCAAGAGCCTCGCTTGAGCCCAAGAATTGGAGGTTGCTGTGAGCTGTGATGCCACAGCACTCTATCCAGGGTGACAGCTTGAGGCTCTGTCTCAGAAAAAAAAAAAAAAAAACTGAAAGGGGGAAAAAAGGGAACATGGGAGACAAGTCTGTTTTTGATCCACTGTTGGGCTGGAGACTATCAAAGAAACAACAGGGTACATACCAAGCCTTGGCATAACAGCTCCCAGAAACTGCTCATCTTCTTGGAAGTGGTTCTCTTGCAGGGGTTCCAGCAATTTCTGCAGGACATCTTGGGGCACCTTGCAGCCTGTGCCCTTCAGCTCGGTGAATCTAGTTAGCCGGAAACTCTTGTCCAACTCGTAACTCTCCGGGTTAAAGGACTCCCGAGTAGACATGGTTCTTGGGCCCACTCCTCACGCTCAGCCCCTCCCCTCCCGCTCCGGGCTGGCTGAGTTCTTGACAGATCCACCTGGGTATTGCCAAAACACAAAGACATTATTCAAAGAATTCTGATGCTACTGCCAACAGTCAAGTGAATATATGACAGAAAAAAGTAAATGTGATTCAGGGCTACTGATCTCTCACCATGGTGATATACATGCCAGAATAAATCACTTTATAAATGTGGACATCTACAGAAAAAGATCTGACACCTGGTGTGGGGTTATACTGGGTAACTGTGGTAAGAGGGCCAGGAAGGAAGACTTCCTCTGAAGAAGGCTGGCCAGGCCAGCAGGCTCACATGACATCAAGCCACCTAGACCAGTAAGGCTCAAAATTTCTTCTACAGTGCATTACATATGTACCCGTGGTCCTTTCATCAGAAAGTACAGTTCCTCAGTAATGTGACTTTTATAGAAAACCTTCTGATATCTTTCGGTATCTCTGATATCTTTGGTATCTTTTGGTAGAAAAAAATGAACCTCCCAATAGAAATGGTGGGAAAGGGCCATAACACAAATGTTCTGGACTAAATTCCTTTTGACACTAAGTCCTAATTTTAGAAAAAACGTGTTGTGCCTCTGAGCCAGGAGGATACCACATAATCCAAACCTAATAGGAGGCCTCACTCAAGTGCACGACTTTAAATTGGAATGACTGTTTAGCACAGCAAAGTTTGTGTTCTTCAAGGGAACACCTGGGAAGTCCTCTGACCTTATAATGCAATGCTATTTCCTAGAAAGCAAACATGCCACCCTACTAACCAGTATGCACATCACTAACAAAAGATGCTAGTACCTGTTACCATTCCATTGCAGAAGTAAAGCAATAAATCTAACCATACTAAATCACTAACATTTATAATACTAGGTACCACCATTAGTCTCTGGAATAAGACCTTTTCGGCAAAAGCCAGCATGGACTCCTGGGGTTTACAAACCTCCGCACTGAGGCTTTATTTATTGGGCACAGAATTACAGATACCCCAAGTTTCAGGGTCAGCTTCCCTCATAAAACTTATGATTAAGAACATAATTCTCATTTATAGAGTCTGCCATCTCCAGGGAAGTACATAGCTCATTTAAAATAAATCTCACATCCAGAACATCTTCGATATAAAAACAAGTCTGGGATGAGCAGCGGAGCAGCTATTCCAGTGGGAAACCTACAGATAACTGGACAGGGTCAAACCTTCCAACAGGACTCCCACAAACCAACCTGCACAACAAGAACGAGTGTGCAAAGCAAGTCACAGGGGATGGGGCTTGTGAAGTTAGGAAAAAAGTCTGAACGTCACTTTGACTTGGAAGCGTTGGAGCAAAAACAGCAAAGTCCTTTCCTCACAAAATGCCTCGCATTTATCACTGCCTCACCCTTACCAGGGGATAAGAAAATGCAGCTCGCGAGGTATCCAGTTATTTTCCTACCTCCGAGCCCTATCCCTCTCCCCACCCTCAAAAAGGTGGGGAGAAGAATTTGGGGGACTAACTTCCCTAGAGTTTTAAGGGGTGAAAAAGTCTTAAACACCTTCAGTCAAGAAGGCGCTCAAGAGTTTCAAGATTCCAAATGCAACAAGGGACACAAATCACAAGGCTCACATCCCAACCTTAAAAGAGAACAAATGCTTACATTTTTGGAGGAGTTGGGAAGAGAGAGGTGATTGGGGGAGAAATTAAACAAAAGCGGGGGGAGCAAAGGTGCAAAATGAGAGATGGTCAACTCGGACCCAGAAGCCACATGTTTACACCTTTAAAACAATGACATGAATATTTAAAGCTAACTTTTAACCCTTGCCAGCCCGGGCACGTTTCTGTTTTGTTCAAACCAGCGCGGAGTCGGGGAGCCTGGTCAGCGGAGCGGGCTGGGACGGCTGCGACCCCCGCCGGCCCAGGACCTACCTACCCCCTGGCCCCGCAAGCGCACAAAGTGGCGGCCGCCGCGGCGTTGGCGCAGGGCCCGGCGCTCTCCATGAAGCCCGCGGCGGAGGCGGCCCGAGGGCGGAGGTGACACTCGGGGACACCTTAAGTCTCGGGCTGCCGCCTTCAAAGGCTCCGCGTGCCGGCGGGCCGGCGGAGGAGGCGCGAAGCCCCGGGCCCGGCCATCCCGCTCTGGGCGCCCGGCGGCGGGGGCGGCGGGAGGCGCGCGCGGCCCAGCGGCCCGGCGGGGATCCCGGGGCCGGCGGGGCCCGCTGGGGGGCGGGGAGGGCCCGGAGGCGCCGCGCGCCTCGCCCCGGACACCGGGGCCGGCTCCCCCCGCCGCGCGCGCGGGCCGCCACCGCCGCCGCGCAAAAATGTCGGCGGGCGAAAAAATTAACCCCTGCGTGGCCGCCGCCGCCCTCCCCTCACTCCTCCCCGCCCTCCCTCCCTCCTTCCCCGGCCCCGCGCGGCGGCGGCGGCGGCGGCGCGGGCGGCGCTTCTTTTTTAAAGCGGCCCCACCAAGCCCGGCTCTGCCCCTCTCCAGGCAGGGCTGGCGGGGCCGGCCGTGCACCGCTCCCCGACGGTCCCGGGCGGCCCGGAGGGGGATTTGCAACGGCCGCCGCGGGCTTGTGGACCAATGTTCCCCTTTAAGCCTGGTGTCTCGCCCCCCCTCGCCAGGCCCGCCGCTTACCGGCTCGCTTTGCGCCCTCCGCCTCCTCCCGAGAGCGGGCCGCGGGCCGCTCCCACAATGCACCGGGCGCGGCCGGGCTCCCTTAAGCGTCGCCTGAATAAAAATGCGGCTCCGGCGGCGGCGGCGGGGCCCGAGCCTGCGCCGGGGCGCCGCGGGGGCTCGCCTGGCTCGGCGCGGCCCTGCGCCAACCGGGCGGCAGCGGTCCCGCCAGCTGGGAGTCCAGGGTCCTTTAAGACCGGCCACCTCCCTTTAAGAGGCGGCGGGCCGCGGCTGGGGCGGCTCGGTGGCTGCTTGCGGCCCGGGAAGGGGGCGGGGGCGCTGTGCAGGCCCGAGCGCGGCAATGATTGGTCTCGGGGGAGGGGTGGGGGGTTGCAAACCCGAGGAGCGGTGGCATCCGTTGCATGATGCAAAAAGGATTGATTTCAAAAGTTGCGAGTTGCATTGGCAGCAGCCTTTGGCGCCCGGGCCCGCTGGAAGAGCCGGGAACGGCTTCCGCCACCTGGTCGGGCTGGACCGCGCCGCGCTCTGCGGGACGCTGCCCCTCGCTCCCCGCGCGTTGCCGCCCGACCGCCCTGGAGGACAATGGCTACGGGAACAATCTGCCAAGGAGCCCAGGAAGAGCGGCCTCTGCGCTAGGGAGAGCTTTGCAAACACACACAGCGCGCTGGGTGCGCGGTGACTCCCATCAACTCTCCTCCTATTGTTTAGCTCGGCCTCGAAACTGCCCGGAGTCTCAGTGAAATGTGGAAGTGCCCTGCAAAGTGTCTAGAACACTGAGCATACGTTTGGTAGGAAATCTTGGCCAAAAGCTAACTTCGCCCGTTACCCTGTTTTTCACACATTCCAGTAAACGTGGCGGCCTGATTAACTGTATGTGTTTGAATTGACGTCGAGGTGGGCGGGCTTCGGCTGGTGAAATAACTTCTCTGAGGGGTTCCGAGTGTCTAATGCATTGCTGGTGAAAAATAAAGGAAATGCTTTATTTAAGTCGACGTCTTTTAGGGCTTCCTTTAAAACCGGTGTGGGGGAGGCCGACCAAACGTCTAGGAACTGGGTCAGCGTTTTGCAAATGCTGGGGGTAGCAATGTTTTGGGTTACCGTTTGCACGCTACGTTCTTAAAAGTTCTGCTTGCCATTTCCCTGGGGTTTTAATCTAGGTGTGAAGGCAGACGTGACGCCCCCGGGAAGTCCGGGTGGATGCTGGTTCCCCCTGGCTTTGTGTCCTTTTTCTGTGCCCTAAAGTTTGGAAAGAACACTGGCTTTAGTGTGATACGGTAGACTTGGGGGCATGGCTCTGTCGTTGACTCGCTTGGATTTGCCTCGGAATCACCTGGAAGGACACACAAAGTCCTCTGTGACAGCAGCATCAGGGAAGTAGGGTACATATCTCTTTACTGCTCCCTCCTTCCCCTTTTAAAATAGACACTGCATTTTTGGTGGTGGGAGGTTTTTTTGGTGGGGGGGGGAGAGGTTAAGCAAAAAACAAGCAAAAAAATCATCACACGTACAAAAAAGATTGGGAGGGTGGGGATAGGTGATACAGAAGAGTTTGCAGGGCCCTAAGTGAAGGTTTGTATGTCACATTGAGGAGTTTGGCGTTTATGCCTTAACAAGCAGAGTTTATCAGATTTATCTTTTGTGAGTTTACTTCTGGTGACAATGTTGGAGCCACCTCCTTAGTTAAGAGGTTATTGTGCTAGTCATGCCTCATATTGGAAGCAGGGGAATGTTGCCAAGGACAAGGATTTGATGTGATTTAGGGTGTCCGATGGAGAGGAAGAAGCTTAAGATTCCTACTTTGTGGGACTGGGTAGGTGCTGATGCTACTGACTGGTAGAGAACTTCTGTAAATAAACAAGTTTTGGGGTAAGTTCAGTTTTGGAAATGTTAAAATTCCAGACTGCCGGACATTCCATCTGGAAGGTAATTGAAAAACTGGTCGGGAGCTTGGGATGGGGTAATTCTCAGAGTTCGAGATGCAAATCTGGGCTCATCAGCATAAAAACAGTGTTTGAATCCTCGGTTGGAGAGGAGATTAACCTGCTAGGATAGTTGAGGAAAAAAGTGAAAAAGACCTTGGACAGAGCTCTTGGAAATCGAGTGGTGAAGCTGGCCAGAGGTGATCTCTGCTAAGTCTGTAGGAGATAAACATCCCCAGAACCAAACTCTTCCTCCCCCTACACCCTCAACAGGAATGGGACTCTCCACCAGTTGCAAAACAGCTGGAGCTCGGGGTGTAAGCTACAGATGCCTGGATTCATTTGCAGCCAAGGATGCAACCTTGGCCCCAACTGATCCCACAGACCTCACCCCTGCCTCCCTTTGCCATAGACTTGAGCAGCTTTGGCTCCTGCTTTGCTTTGCTCGTCTGCTCTCTGAGACAGCCCCCTGTCTGAGTCCTCCCCCAAGAATGCAAGAGAACCCCATTCCAGGGAGTCACCTCCCCTGGGTTTTCAAACTCTGCTGTCTCCATCTGAGTGATGGTTACTCTGGGTTGCATTACCTGGCTGAGGCTCATTAAAAATACACATTTACCTACTGGAAAAGTTACATCTAGCAGGTGTAATGGGTTGAAACTGTGTATGCCCCTCTGCCCCACCAGGCGAAAGATGTTTCAATGTCCTAACCACTGGTACCCGTGACTGTGGCCTTATTTGGAAATTAGGTCTTTGCAGATGTAATCAAAGTATAATGAAGTCGTGCTGGATTAAGACACACCCTAAATCCAGTGGCTTGTGTCCTTGTAAGAAAAGGGAGATTTGGAGACAGCAACACAGAGGAGACACACTGGAAGGGCAACCAGGTGAAGACCAGAGCAGAGAGTGGGTGATAGCACACTGTGACCACCAGCAACACCAGAAGCTAGAGGAGTCAAGGAAGGATGCTTCCCTAAAGCCTGTGGGAGGAGCCCAGGCCTGCTGACACCCTGATTTCCCATCGCCAGCCTATGAGAGAATATAGTTCTGTGGTTTTAAGCCACCATAGGAAAGGACTCCAGCAGGTCTGAGGGGTGTGTGGTGAGCTAGTATGCTAAGGACCCACGTTTTATCAGGCTCCCTATGTGATTCTGATGCTTTTGAAGAGCTGCCCTAAGAATTCTGCTTCCTGTGAAACCCAGAGAGAGGAAAGGCTGCCTGTTCTGCTGCACCCCACATTCTGCCTACCCCAAAGCAGCTTTGTGACATCACCTTCCTGTGGCCTGCCTTTCTCATCCAGGCTCCTGCTGTCCAGCATTGCCACCATCTGAGCCATCTTGTCCATACACAAGTGGGCACGATCTCATTGTGGGGTGAGGGCCATTCCCATCTCACATCCCCTTCCTCCCTCCCTTCTTTTCTCTCTTTTCTTTCTCTTTTTTTTGACAGAGTCTCACTCTGCCACCCTAGATAGAGGGCTATGGCATCATCATAGGTCACAGCAACCTCAAACTTTCGGGCTTAAGTGATACTCTTGCCTTAGCTTCCTAAGTAGCTGCAAGTACAGGCATCCACCACAATACCTGGGTAGCTTTTCTATTTTCCTTTTTTTTTTTTTTAGTAGTGGGGGATCTCACTCGTGCTCAGGCTAGTCTAGAACTCCTGAGCTCAAGCAAGGCCTCCCCAAGTGCTGGGTTTGCAGGCATGAGTCATCACGCCCAGTTCATCTACTTCTTTCTTTAAACCCTGACACCTGCACTCAACTCATGTGTACCCCTTGTGTCCAAAGTGGCCCCTTTATCCTTCCATCCAGCTCAGACCCAGCAGTTGCTGCCTCCTGCTCTGCCCTATTCTGTGACCATCTTCACCCCCAAATGGTTTTTAGGTCACTGTCCACTTTCTTCTGAGTCCTGTCACCTGCCAGGAGAAAACTCAGAGATCGTGCTATTATGGATGTGTGTGCATCAGTGGCAGTTGGGCTTTTCCGATAGCTCAAAAATCCTTGAGTATATTGTTCCTGATCTTCCTGATTGTCCCCAAAGGTCTGTCCACACTTTACTGCTTTCAAGAGCAGATGTACCCTAAGAAAAAAATGGATGTCCTTGAAGGAACTTCTCTAATTCCCTTCCCCACCTTGCCCCACCCACTTATGCTTCTGACCGCCAGTGTCAATGTCTTAGAGGGAGGTCTGCCCTCTGTCCAAGGCTGGTCCTTTCCCGCACCCCAGTTTCCACTCCCAAAGATAGCTAGCCTTACCCAGGACTGATGATCACTCCACTGTGCAAAGCATTTGACATCAACCAGTTCGATGGAAATATTTCAAGTTGTATATAAAACTAGCACATTGTACCCCATGGCTGCATTTATGTACACATAATTTTTATGATGATTTAATAAAAAAATTAAAAAAAAAAAAGCATTTGACAGTATCTTCTCTAGAATTCTCCCAACAGACCCCAGAAGGACTGTTATATACTTACTTTTCATAGAGAAGGAAACCATGATTCAGACTGATGGAGTAATTTGCCCAAGGTCACTGTCTTGGTTTGGGTTCCTCCAAAGCATACCTCAAGGCTCGGCACCTGTACCTCAAGTGGCTAAGGCGCCAGCCACATACACCAGAGCTGGCAGGTTCGAATCCAGCCCAGGCCTGCCAAACAACAATGACAACTACAACCAAAAAATAGCTGGGTATTGTAGTGGGTGCCTGTAGTCCCAGCTACGTGGGAGGCTGAGGCAAGAGAATCGCTTAAGCCTGGGAGTTGGAGGGTGCTGTGAGTTGTGATGCTTTGGCACTCTATCCAGGATGACAAGCTTGAGGCTCTGTCTCAAAAAAAAAAAAAAAAAAAAAGCATACCTCAAGACAAGACATAGGGAGAAGGGATAATTTGGGAGGTGATCCCGGGAAACATACATCTCAAAGTAGGCAAAATGACAAAGGCAAAGAAAAAAGCCAGAAAGAAAGTTAAGAGCTGGACCTGGTGGCTCACTTGTGCATCCAACCCCTCTTGGCCAAGGCAGGTGGATTGCTTGAGCTCAGGAGTTCAAGAGCAGCCTGAGCAATAGTGAGAACCTAGCTCTACTGAAAACAAAAAAACTAGCCAGGCATCATGGTGGGTGCCTGTAGTCCCAGCTAATGGGAGGCTGAGGCAAGAGGATCTCTTGAACCCAAGAGTTTGAGGTTGCTGTGAGCTGTGGTGCCACAGCACTTTACCTAGGGGGACAGAGTGAGACCCAGTCTCAAAAAAAAAAAAAAAGTTAAGGAGTAGTGTGCCCCATCAGCATCTGGAGCTCAGCCCTATTGGGGCCAATCCAAGGCACCCCTTGGATAACTGTGACTATGTTATAAGGAAGGAAGAATTTCAGTTCAGTTCAATTTCAGCTCACTTCCCTTCCTGGGCAGATAAAATTAACTTTGCTAATCAGTTGAGCTTAAGATAGGGAAATTATCCCAGATTATCTAAGCAGACCCAAAGTAATCACAGACCTCTTTAAAAGTGCAAGAGGGATTGAAAAGGATTGAGAGAACCAGAGAGATGATAGCATGAGAAAGATTCAGCCTCATATTTCAGGCTCTGAAGGTGGAGGAAGGGTCCACAAGCCAAAGGAAGCAGGTGCCCTCTAGCAGGTGGAAACAGCAAGGAAGCAGATTTTCCACTAAACCTCTGAAAGAGGATGTATCTGCTGCCCTGAGAGATCCACATCAGACTTGTGATCCTCAGGACTGTCACAGCAGCAGCATAAAACTAATCCACCCCCTTCAATTCCTGCCTTTGGCAGACAAAGAGATGTGGCCTTTGTCCTCCATCTTCTGTTGATTAAGGATTGTCCTCAGGTCACAGGATCTGACAAAACGGAAAACTTCAGGGCCCACAAAGCAGCCTTGGAATGTCAGGCAGGCAGATGATTGAGATGGGATGCTGTCTGTGGTCTGTCTCCTGCAGTGTCAGGGGACATAAGAGGTGGGCCAGGTGTCAGTGGTGTTGGCAGGTCCATCACAGAGCCCAGCTGTAAGAACGACTCAAACTTGTGCTAACTTTGGAGTCCATGCCCCTGGTCCATGCCCCTTCTCAGGGCCTCCCTCTGCCATGAAGGCCATTCAGTAGTCCCACTCTTCTGTTTGAAATTCTCTGGGTACCAGGTCAGCTCTCGCCTCACTCTCTCCCTCTTGGCTACTTCTGAATCTTTTTTGCAGCCTCCTCCTTCACTGCCCATCACTCCCAAGCACACACCTCCAAAACCCTTCACAATCTAGCTTCTACTTTTCTTCTCTAATCTAAGCATCAAACGGTGTCCTTTTCCCATTATTCATCCACACCAAGCAGCTTGCACACTCTGGGCTCACGTACCTTCCTCAGCTCAGTGTCCCAGCGAGGAGGATGCCTTGTTTACACTCCCTTATCTCCTTTGCCTTCCTTCTGGGAATGAGAATGATAACCAAACCTGTAAGATTCAGCTCCAATATTCTTCTCTTTGAAGAGGTCTTTGGAGGCTGGGTGCAGTAGCTCATGCCTGGGAGGCCGAGGTAGGTGGATTACTTGAGCTCAGGAGTTCAAGACCAGCCTGAGCAAGAGCAAGACCCCCTCTCTAGGCTTGGTGTCCATAGCTCAGTGGTTGGGGCACTGGCCATATACACCAAGGCTGGCGGGTTCAAACCCAGCCCGGGCCTGCTAAACAACATGACAACCGTAACAACAAAAATAGCTGGGTGTTGTGGCGGGCACTTAAGCCCGTGAATTTGTGGTTGTTGTTTTCTGTTTTGCCATTGCAATCTACTTTGGGCAAAATATCAAGGCTATTTGTTAAAAAAAAAAAAAAAAAAAAGACCTCATCTCTACTAAAAATAGAAAAAACTAGTTGGGTGTAGTGGGGGAAGGGGGGTGCCTGTAGTCAGGAGGCTGAGGCAAGAGGATAGCTTGAGCCCAGGAGTTTGAGGTTGCTGTGAGCTCTGATGCCATAGCACTCAACCCAGGGTGACAAAGTGAGACTCTATCTCAAAAAAATAAAAATAAAAGGGCGGTGCCTGTGGCTCATCAAGTAGGGCGCTGGCCCCATGTACTGAAGGTGACAGGTTCAAACCCAGCCTTGGCCAAATTGCAAAAAACAAAAAAATAGTCGGGCGTTGTGGCAGGCGCCTATAGTCCCAGGTTTTTGTGAGGCTGAGGCAAGAAAATTGCCTAATCCCAGGAGTTGGAGGTTGCTATGAGCTGTGTGATGCCACGGCACTCTACGGAGGGTGATAAAGTGAGACTGTCTCTACAAAAAAAAAAATAATAATAATAATAAATAAATAAATAAAATAAAAATAAAAAAGAAGAGGGCGGTGCCTGTGGTTCATTGGTCCCATATACCGAGGGTGGCAGGTTTGAACCCAGCCCTGGCTAAACTGCAACAAAAAATAGCCAGGGTGTTGTGTTGGGAGCCTGTAGTCCTGGCTACTCAGGAGGCTGAGGTAAGAGAATCGCCTAAGCCCGGGAGTTGGAGGTTGCTGTGAGCTGTGACGCCAGAGTGCTCTACTCAGGGCAACAAAATGAAACTCTTATCTCAAAAAAAAAAAGAGAAGAGATCTTTGGATAATCTAGGGACAATGAACGCCCTGTGTTTGGTGGGCAGAGTAATGAATGGTCCCCCATTGACGCCCTTATCCCCAGAACCTGTGAATATATTACCTTACAGGTCAAAAGGAGCATTGCAGATGTGATTAAACTAAGAATCGAGATGGAGAACTCTCCTAGGGTATCCAGGTGAGCTCAGTATGGTCACGAAGGTCCTTACAGGGGAAAAAGAGAGGGAGGAGAGTCCCTAAGTGCATGCCTCCCCTGAGGGCCCCAGAAGAAATGCAGTCATACGCACTCATTTTAGGGCCCTGACCTCCAGAACTCAAAGGTGACAAGACATTTGTGCTGGGGTGTTTTTTTTTTTTTGTTTGTTTGTTTGTTTTTTTGTGAAGACAGAGTCTCACTCTATCACCCTCGGTAGAGTGCTATGGAGTCACAGCTCACAGCAACCTCCGGCTCTTGGGCTTAAGCGATTCTCTTGCCTCAGCCTCCCAAGTAGCTGGGACTACAGGCGCCCGCCACAGCACTCGGCTAATTTTTTTTGATGCAGTTCGGCCGGGGCTGGGTTTGAACCCGCAGCCCTCGGTATATGGGATTGGTGCCCTACTCGCTGAGCCACAGGCGCCGCCCAGACAGAGTCTCACTTTATCACCCTCGGTAGAGTGCTGTGGCATCACACTGCTCACAGCAACCTCCAACTCCTGGGCTTAGGCGATTCTCTTGCCTCAGCCTCCCGAGTAGCTGGGACTACAGGTGCCCGCCACAATACCCGGCTATTTTTTTTGTTGCAGTTTGGATGGGGCCGGGTTTGAACCCGACACTGTCAGTATATGGGGCTGGCACCCTACTCGATGAGCCACAGGTGCTACCCCATTTGTGCTGTTTCAATCCATAACATTTGTGGTCATTTGTTAGTGCAGTCCTAGGCAACACCTACCCCATCCTCTGTGCACCACTCTCTGCCTTGTATAATCCTCACTTCAGAAACCGTTCTGCTGATTTGCAAGGATATGCCACAGACCCCGTGGAACTCTGTGTGACTTGTAGAAACTGTGTCTTAAATATTCTGGCCCCTTAGTGCTTTGCTTGGAATGTGATAGGAATGATAAGAAAGTGGCATTCTGGGCGGCGCCTGTGGCTCAAAGGTGTATGGCACTGGCCCCATATACTGGAGGTGGCAGGTTCAAACCCAGCCCCGGCCAGAAACTGCAAAAAAAAAAAAAAAAAGAAAGTGGCGTTCTGAAATTTGGGGATAAAGAGAATTTTAAGAAGGTGAGAGGAGTTGATATTGCCTCATTTACAGAAAATTAAAGGTGAGTTGAAAATAGATCATCGGGTAGAAGAGGTCCCTGTTGGCCGTGAGACTGGTTCCTTCCACATTCCCACACCCTGTAGACCTGGCTTTGCAGCCCTGGAATTGTCTGCTAGCAGGGACTAAGGCCAGGGCAAGAGGAGGTGGGTGTCTAAGGGGAGGCAAAAATTCAGATCCAAGGCGGCACCTGTGGCTTAAAGGGGTAGGGTGCTGGTCCCATATACGGGAGGTGGTGGGTTCAAACCCAGCTCCAGCCAAAAACTGAAAAAAAAAAAAAAATTCAGATCCAGAGCCAGGAGGTTGAGAGTGATGAAGCCAGAGAAACTGGAAAGGTGAGAGGTGGGTCCTTGGTAGATCTGGTGGGAAAGCAACATGTCTGGGACTGTGTCTGCCTGCGATCTCCCACCAGCATTGTCCTACTGGGCTGATTCTGTGAAGCCACAGAACTATGGCGGCAAATGTTAGGAGCATCTTGATCTTTGCAGGCTCCTCTCCGCTTTCTCCTGGGCCCTTGCCTGGGGTTATTCTTCTAACTACACATCTTTTCAGATCGATTAAACTCTTCCAAGGACAAGGATTTTGGATCCCTGTCTGAATAAAAGAAGCTGGCCCTGTTTCTTCATGCTATGAAATTTCCAAGCAATCCAAATTCCAATGAAAGTGGAAACAGCTGAAAAAACCAATAGTGCTGTTCTTGTTTTCTTGAGCACCATAAGTAAGCTCTCCCTGCTTTGAAAGATCATTTCTGTCATTCTACCTCGCTTGGCTGAGAAGCCGGGTTAGTAATGAGCCTCCGCATTGAGCAACTACTCGTTCTCAGGTGCTAGGCGTGTTCTGGGACACTGTGAACGTGTCAGAACGTGGTGAAACAGTGAGTGGAAGGCTCAGGTGTGCTTTGGTTTTGTATTTTGGAAGGGAGGCGGGGTCTATTATGTTTGCTTGGGCCCTTCTGGGAATCAGAGCTTTCACCAGCTCTGTGCGGCGCTCTGGGGCTCCTTGACATGTTGCCAACTGCTATGAGAGACAGCATTTGCATCTCAGGGAGCCATTTGAAATATAGGAAGGACATTCCTATCCCCTCCCCCTTTTTAAACAGAGTCTCACTCTGTCGCCTTTCCTGGAGTACTATGGGGTCATGGCTCAAAGCAATCTCAAACTCTTGGACTCAAACAATCCTCTTGCCTCAGTAGCTGGGACTACAGGGGTCTACATGGCTAGTTTTTCTTTTTCTTTCCTTTTTTTTTTTTTTTTTGAGACAGAGTTTTACTCTATCACCCTCGGTAGAGTACCATGGCGTCACAGCTCACAGCAACCTTAAACTCTTCAACTTACACAGCTCACAGCAACCTTAAACTCTTCAACTTAAGCGATTCTTTTGCCTCAGCCTCCCGAGGAGCTGGGATGACAGGGGCCCGCCACAACGCCCAGCTATTTTTTGTCGCAGTTATGGTTGTTTAGCTGGCCTGGGACGGTTTCGAACCTGCCAGCCTTGGTGTATGTGGCTGGTGCTGTAACTAATGTGCTATGGGTGCTGCGCCTCTCTTTTTTTCCCCCTGTCTCCCTGGGTGGAGTGCCATGGAGTCATCAAAGCGTACACCAACCTCACACTCCTAGGTTTAAGTAATCCTCCTGCTCAGCCTCCCCACCAGCTGGGACTACAGGAGCCTGCCACCATACCCAGCTAGTGTTTCTGTTTTTAGTAGAGATGGAGGTGTCACTCTTGCTCAGACTGATCTTGAACTCCTAAGCTCAAGCAATCTACCTGCCTCGGCCTCCCAGAGTGCTAGGATTACTGGCGTGAGCCACCTCGCTGGGTAAGTATCCCATTATTTCATTAATGTGACTGTAATTTCAATTCATCCATTTTCTTTTTCTTTTTTTTTTTTTTTTTTGAGACAGAGCCTCAAGCTGTCACCCTCGATAGAGTGCTGTGGCATCACAGCTCACAGCAACCTCCAATTTCTGGGCTCAAGCGAGTCTCCTGCCTCCGCCTCCCAA